>JBBPLF010000111.1:0-64917 GCA_038089615.1 Aureoboletus auriporus
AGGAGGCAATTTCGAGGCAACAAGACGCTGTCGAACTTACCCCCTATGCTCACCCTGACAAGGCCAAGCATCTGGATAACCTTGGTACTTCCTTAAGAACTCGTTTCGAGCGCTTGGGAGAAATTAGTGACCTCGAGGAAGCAATTTCGAGGCAACAAGACGCTGTCGAACTTACCCCCTATGCTCACCCTGACAAGGCCAAGCATCTGGATAACCTTGGTACTTCCTTAAGAACTCGTTTCGAGCGCTTCGGGGAGATTAGTGACCTCGAGGAAGCAATTTCGAGGCAACGAGACGCTGTCAACCTTACCTAAATGGTCATCCCCACAAGGCAGGGTTTATGAATAACCTTGGTACCTCTTTCAGAGCCCGTTTCGAGTGCTTCGGAGAGATTCGCGACCTCGAGGAGGCAATTTCGAGGCAACAAGACGCTGTCGAACTTACCCCCTATGGTCACCCTGACAAGGTCAAGCATCCGGATAACCTTAGTACTTCTTTAAGAACTCGTTTCGAGCGCTTCGGGGAGATTAGTGACCTCGAGGCAATTTCGAGGCAACAAGAGGCTGTCAACCTTACCCCTGATGGTCACCCCGACAAGGCTGAGTTTATGAATGACCTTTGCACTTCTTTCAGAATTCGTTTTGACCGCCTCGGAGAAATTCGTTACCCCGAGGAAGCGATTTCGAGGCAACAGGACGCTGTCGACCTTACCCCCGACGGTCACCCTGACAAGCCTAGACGTCTGAGCAACCTTTGCACCTGTTTCATCCGTTTCAAGCTCCTCGGGGAGATCCGTGATCTCGAGGATGCAACTTCGAGGCAACATGGGGCTGTCAGCCTTACCCCTGATGGTCATCCTGACAAGTCTGGGCATCTAAACAACCTTGGCACATCCTTCAGAACTCGTTTCGAGCGCCTCGAGGAGATCCGTAGCCTCGAGCAAGCAATTTTATCCTTGCCCCTTGGCGCTTGTTCTCCTACAGGTCCCGTTACTGCTCGTTTTGATGCATCACGGCAATGGATTGACTGCGCTCGTTTTCTACGTCATGGGTCTCTCCTTCATGCATATTCCGTAGCCATTGATCTCCTCCCCCAACTTGCATGGATTGGCCTTTGCTTGCACATCGTTACTGTGAACTCGTTCGGGCTGCGGACGTGGTCCTTGAAGCCGCAGCCGCAGCTTTAGATTCTGGACATCCAGAAATAGCTGTCGAATGGCTTGAACAAGGACGTTTGATCGTAAGGAGCGATCTACTTCAGCTTCGCAGCTCGTATGACCAATTGGCGTTTGCTCATCCGGATCATGCCCATAGACTTCGTGAACCGTCTGTTGCCTTAGCACATGCTGGTTCTGCACGTGAAAAATCCATGTTCGAACAATCGGACCATGATGCAATGAAGTCCTTCCGACAAGAGGCTGACCAACACCGCAAGCTTGCGATCGAACGTGATAAATTACTACAGGAGATCCGGAGACTACCTGGTTTCGAGCGATTTCTTCAGCACAAAGAATTCTCTGAACTGCGTCCTTCGGCGCACTTTGGACCGGTGGTAATCCTCAATGCTGCCAAATCCCGCTGTGATGCATCGGTTGTTCTCGCCAATGTGGATCATGTCATCCATGTACCGCTTCCTAATTTCACTCTCGACCAATCCTCGAAAATCGTGACTTCTTTGAAGGGGTTTGTTCGCAGTGCTCGCGTTGGCCGGCAAATTGCCAGTGAGGCCACCACATGGGAAGCCATCTTATCTTCTCTTTGGAACTCTGTGGTCAAGCCAGTCTTGGATGCTCTGGCTTTCTCGGTGCGCGTAGTTCCTACTTGACCTAACAACCCACTCACTCATCCACGTCTCTCAACAGACTCCTGGGGACCTATCACGCATTTTTTGGTGTCCAATTGGGCCACTGACATTTCTTCCCATCCATGCAGCTGGTCTGTATGACGCCCAGAATTCAGAACCTGGTCACAAGGTCTATAATTTTGACATTTCGTCTAACCTCAGTATCCTTATGGCCCCGTCTCAATCCAACACTGCATCTAGAAGCGATCTCCGCCTTCTTGCTGTTTGTCAGCCCTCCTCGGATGGCCAAGCCCCACTTCCAGGCATGGTTGTCGAGTTGGAACACATCAAGGCGGTGATCCAGAATGCACCATCGAAACAAATCACCCTCATAGAGCCTTCTGTCGGAACGGTCGATGAGGTTCTTTCCCTGATGAAGGAGGTGGACTGGGTCCATTTTACATGCCACGGACCCCAAGACGACAGCAATCCGATCAACAGTGGCCTCTGTCTCGCGAATGGACGTCGTTTCAGGATATCTGACATCGTCTCATTATCGCGAGCGCACGGTGGACTCGCCTTTCTCTCTACTTGCGAGACGGCAAAGGGTGACAAAACTCTTCCCGATGAAGCCATCCATCTTGCGGCGGGAATGTTGTTGGCGGGGTTTAGCGGGGCAATTGGTGCGATGTGGTCTATCAGCGACAATCTTGCGCCCAAAGTGGCAAAGGATATCTACGAGCAGCTATTTTATCAGAATGGCACTGGAATCCCAGATCATCGGGAGGCTGCAAGAGCGTTGCACTTTGCAATCGGGCGAATGAGGGAGGAAAACGTTTCGTTTGAACAATGGTTACCGTACATTCATGTGGGTCTCTGATTGTTTGGCTATTTTATTTGAAGAGCTAGGTGAATGCTCTGTATGCTATGCCGTGTGCTACGGTGTACTAGTCGCGGCGAGACATAATTTTTGATCCCACACAATCCTCCACATCCTTCGTACAAGGGATCGCCCCGAGTCAGATCGCAACGATCTATGCTGGAGATCATCGGTGCTGGGAATTGACAAGCCTGAGCCTATGGCCATTCGGGCTCGATTGCGTACCAATAGTATACCATCTACCATCCTAATAACGACCATCCATGAGAGCGGTCGTACAACGCGTCGCATCTGCGTCCGTCAGCGGTAAGCCATCCAGATGGCTCGATATACGAGACGACCCCTCATATGCACCAAGTCGATGGGAAAGTGATATCAAGTATATCAAGAGGACTGATGGTCCTGGTCGGCATCGGAACTGGTATGCGTACACCTCCACACACCACGGCGCTCAACACACCTACAAGACAGACGACACCCCCGCGGACGTCGACATCCTTTCCAACAAGATGTACGCTCCAAACCCTCCCCCGTCCGAGTCCAAAGCTGACACGGACGACGATGGACAGACTCTCCCTGCGCGCCTTTTCAGACGCGAGCGGTACGATGTGGAAGACGAGCGTGAGGGACATTGCAGGCGACGTCCTGTGTGTGTCGCAATTCACGCTCCTCGCGAATACGACCAAGGGGAGTAAACCGGATTTTCATAGGGCGATGGTACGTGCTTCTTCCCCTTTCCGACCTCAGCTTCTTCGACAACTTGTGTAGTCGGCAGAATCATCGCGTGCGCTGTATGGCGTGTTTCTCGAAAAGATGAAACAGCTGTATACTTCCGATCGTATACAAGGTGAGGGTTTGCTGATTTCACAGGATGTGACAGACTTCGAAAGAACGTACAGACGGTCAGTTTGGTGCGATGATGGACGTAAGCTTGACAAACGAAGTACGTGCTCGCAGTCAATTAACGAAGCACACTGACTTCGCATTAGGGCCCCGTCACCTTTACGCTCGATACCAGGAAGTTCGAATACGTTACACCCCCCAATGGTGGAAGCGAGAAGGAGCAAAAGAAGGGATTCGCCTAGATATGCAGAAGTAACACGCAGTTCACCCCAATTTAGGCGAGTCGTGTGGATAACATGAAATTACAGCATGCCACCTATTAGCCCGACGATCGCTTTTGTTTTCCATCGAACCCTTCTATCCGCACCTCTCCAGGGTCCTGCCCAGCGTCTCAAATTACATACTTCGTCATAGAGGGTTTCCTGCAACGCCTGCGAGGACGTGACCATGACAAATGAGAGTTCGGTATCGAGGTTCGCCGAGCGCGAATTGAGATTGGTGGATCCAAACATTGTCAGCATGGGGGAATGGTCTCTGGAAGGGGATAGCCAGATGCCTGGAGAGAATGAGATTCGTAGCGACAGAGAGGGACGAGTGTACCTTTGGCGTGGTAGGTCCAATCTGGACGTTCCCATTCCGAAAGCGTGACAGGGTGGTCGCATTGATCGGGGAGTCGATGGGCTGCACGGACTGCACGCATAAATCTTTGTTCTAATAGAGTATACCCTTCGGGTATGAGACCGGACAGTCCACAGGAACCATAAAAACCGTTTGCCTGGAAGCAATCAGAAGAGTACGGGAAATGAGAGTATAGGCTCGTACTTTAGGGCTAGCGGCGATGACGTTGCATGCAGCGGGAGACTTGAGAATCAAGTCTTGGTATGGTTTGTAAAGGCCGAAATAACCACTGGTCCAAGTGAGAGACGGCGGATTGGAGCGGTGAGATGCCAAGTAGTCGAAGAGGATGGCGAGTGTGCGCTCTTCTTCGCGGATATTAAACTGGCCGCCTTGTATGACGGGGAAGAGGACGGTATCGCTGGTAAAAGGGATAGAGGTGCGACGGGCCATCTGGAATTGAGACAATGCATCGTAGACCTTGGAGTGAATCTTCCAAGGCTGGACGGACGGGTCGGGCCACTGTATTATCGGTGCGTCTACGCCGGGAGAGGACAAGACCTTGTACGAAAAGGAGGATATGAGTCGGAGAAAAGAAAAGCAATAGTCTGCGAGTGCTGGCTGAGCTTTGAAATGAAAGTAGCGGTCCTGTCGGTTTGTAAAATAGGACTTGTTGAGGTTGGCGCTGTGAGGAGTGAGCTGTAGCGGGAGCAAGGGACGGTACGACTGACCCACTGATGATGACGTCGTCGTCTGCGCCGTATATTTTAGCGTGCCATGTACCCCAGCCCTCGTTGAAGCGGGGCGGGACGAGTGCGCTGACGGGTGCACTGAGGTTGGGGCTGCGGAAGAGGGAGAGATGGACGCGTGGTCCGTGGTCGCGGAGGAGAGGAAGGAGGGAGAGGAGGGGCGAGTCCGGGCCGGGGCGGGTGGATCGGTTGTAGTCGAGGTTGAGGTAAAGTTGGAGACGGTCGTTTCGACGGAGCGCGTCGTCGAGCGAGGCTATCTTCAGGGGAGGTCAGCGCTGCAGTGGCAGGGAAGACAAAGACACGTGCGAGGTCGCGCTCAGACGGTCCGATGTAGAGCGAGGAGAGAAAGATGCGGCGACGGGCGCGGCGGACGGCGTGCTGGGGGGGTGTGAGCGAGAAACAGGGAAATAAAAAGAGGACGGACAAGGAGAGACGCGTAAAAAGCGGGGGGGTCGCCGAGGACGCGAAGGGCGCGGTGGTCCAAGTGTATCGCTGGCTGTGCGGCGGCGAGCGAGTGGAGAAGAGACATTGCGGGGTATTATATAAGCAACGCCCCCTCTGAATATGCCCGTCAACGCCAGCAACAGTCGCATGTGGGACCCCCCCAGCCCGTCACTGCCCGGTCCGTGGGCCTTCCTGACCTCCGGATATCTCGTCGGTCTCATCGTCATGGTGCGCCGATTCTTCTCTCACCGCGACCCTCTCTTACTATTTCCCAGGCCGTCCTCCTGCACCGCATACAAAACATCGTCGTACCATCCCGCCGTCCCTTTGCCGCCCTCTCGCGCGCCATATTCCCCCTCAACCTCGCATCCTCACGCGTACGCCTTGTCCTCCGACTCCCATCTCTCTTCTTTCTCGCCAAGTCTCTCCTCATTTGGTTCACCATCCTCGCTCAGACTGCACACGCGCAGCGGTTTCTCTCACTCGCACCACGCCTCCCGCAGCATGACACCGCCGCCCTCTGCTGGCTCACATTTTGTGCCGTATGCGGCGCTCTCTGCGTTGATGCCCTCACCCGCGGCCTAGAGGGCACCAACAGCAATGCCTCCCCGTTCAATCTCGTACGTCCGCATCGCCATCTCTGTTATCACCTCATTCTTCCCCTAGTTCGGCTATGCATTTCTCCTCCACATTTACTCCTCCCCAATGACACACGGCATCAAACTACAAGGCCTTCCCTCCCGTCCAGATAAACACGTGGTCTTCACCATCATTCTCCCCCTCCTACAAGTCCGTCACTGCCCCCACTCTTCGCCGAAACACTCACTTCTTTTCAGCTTACAATCGTACACTGTCTCGGAATAAAACAGTCTTGGTCCCATCACCGCCTCATCCCTTCGGCACTTATATCTCTTATTGCCCTCACCCATTTTCACTGGGTCCTCTGGTTCTCTGACTCTACGTATCCACTCCTCAACTATATGCCCTGTCTCTTTGAATCCATTCTTATCTCCGTCACCCTTCTTGCCATCTTTCTCAATGCCTTTACACAGGTCGTTGCAGAGGGCTCTCTTTCTCGCCCCTTATTTGGTCACCGCGCCGCACTCTTGCCAAGCCTGGACGAAGACTTTTCCATTGCGCTCCTCCGCATGGGCACTGCCAGTCTCGAAACGTCTAGCGTCGCAGGCCTTGGAAACGAGGTCGGCGGTATCACTCTCATGCCTTCCCAATCAGAGACTGCAACAGTTCGACTCAGTCGCTTTGGCGTCTCTTCGGTCTCACACTCCCTCGAAGGCCACGGCAAGAATCGCCGAACAAAAAAGGGATTCACAAACGAAATCAAGAATGTCAAAGCTACTGCCAGCGACGGCGATCTCTGGCTCGACCTCGCTTGGTATCGTGAATTCGTCAAGTTTAGCATCGGCGTAGCCCGCTTTCTCAAACGTGTCTACTTGCTCCTCCGTGCCTTCTTGAGAAGTCCTCCTATCCACCCTCCATCCCCTTCCGATACCGCGGACACCCCGCTGGACGACTTTGACGGTCAAGACGTTTATACTAGGTTTGTTCGTGGAGATCATCTTAGCGATGATGAATACGATGAATACGAACCCACCTCGCGCTCTCGTTCAAACTCTGTCGAATCCGTTTCCTCTATATCTGACAATCCAGAAAACTCCTTGTACCACAGTCAAGCCGAAGCCGTCGACCTATATGCAGACCTCTCTTCCGTCGTCCCAGCATCAAACTTATTGGCCCACCTGGGCGATCAGTCGTCGTCCCCCCTCACCCGGAGACGCTTCAGTCAGCTCGTACCGGGCACCTCGTCCACCCCTACCAAGGACGGCTGGTCCGACGTGATTCATGCACGAAGACCTGCCGCTGTTGTCTCACCACCCGAACATGCGGCCGATGAAATAAGGAGGAATTGTGTCATATGTACAGTAGAACAGCGCCAGATCATCTGCTGGCCGTGTCGGTGAGTGCTCTTCGAGTGTCTTAGAAGCTCAATTGACACGCGCAGATGTCTTGCCCTTTGTGACGACTGTCGAGCCAACTTGGCGTCTCGCTCATCTGTCTCAAAGCACACTTGCCCATGTTGTCGAACAAAGTAAGCGTTATCAGTCACCAGTTCTAGTTTTTATTGTCTGATACGGTGGCGGCCACGCTAGTGTGGAAGGATATTCCAAGATATATATCCCCTAGTGTTCTAGGCACATTTTACGCTGTATTACACATTCGTCAGGATAGTATACCCAAAGTTGTCATCATGTCTCATTCATCAACTTGTACTCACACACCCGTTTGTTGTATAATAATATACTGTGACCTAAAATAGCTTTGCGGCGCTAAAATAAACGTGGATATGATAACTGGGTCTGGAAGAACTTGGAAGCACACCGGTCCACCCGTCTGGCGGAGATAACACGTCCACTCGTCGCACCATACAATTTCAAACCGAACAGAAACAAGGTTGGTCAGCCACCACAGGAATGAATAGATCATATGTATGTACTCGGATGACACCTGAACTGGCGGTCGAGGGCCGCACTGGGTTGCTGTGTCTGGGCTTGCACAGCGCGTTCCCCTGTCGATCTACACACACGGGAGGTCGGTAGCTGCGGGTTGCGATGACAAACAGCATATATACCGCGCGGGATCCCCCCCTCCTCTCTCGATCGTGCGAATAGCAAGCTTCATGGCGGCCTTGGAGCTCCACGTATAAAGATATCCCCAGCCGATGGGGATGGCTCGGAGAGCTCGGAGAGTATTCGTTGCGTGGCCGAAAAGCTGCGTATCCTGTACCGGCGAATATCGGAGGCCGGTTACATGAACATGTACGCATCACATCAAGGCCGACTTGGCCGGTTTCTCCGGATCCGGTGTTTCGATAGCCCCAACGTCAAGATACCGTGTTCAGACAAACCATGATGACACAATCCGGGACGGTTACACTCATCAAGCGATGGGAAGCGGGGTAATACTATTTCATTCAACTTGTCCTATTACGATTAGATGACCAACTACATGGATGCGAAAGAAGGTGTGGTACATGTCAAAAAATATAGCGACACCACGAGTTCTTTTAGATCGAAAAAGTAAAAAAAGAAAACACACAACTATGCAACAATTTGGGTCACTGGGAAATAAGTGTGACGTGAAGAATGATGGTGTGGCTTGTGCGAAGGCACAGAAGGTGGTCGATAAGAATAAGAATGGGAATGGGAATGGGACACAGGAATAGGGAAAGCCCGGATGATATCCATCGTGGATGCGGGTTTCGACGGAGATTGTATCGCGCGAGTGACCCTGTCATCCATGCTCTTGTGGGACACCTTGGGATGGGTACCATAAGCGGGATCGACAAGGGTTTCTGGCGTGAGCGGCTCAGGGGAGCTCCCTGATGACGATGATTTGGGACTGGATGGATCCAGGTCTGGGCAAACAGCGTGGGTTGCGGGGTGATAATGGGTGCGGGCGTGAGCATCTGCGTGGCGTCGATGGACATGAGAGGGCAGAGCCACTGCGGACAGGGCATCATGGTGGCTGAGAACATCATCTTCGCTGACAGCCAGCTCAAAGTCCAGCACATCCAGGAACTCGCGCTCAATGCGGCCCACATCGCGCTTGCCAAACACACCAGTACACAGTGCCCAGTGGACATTTTTAAGCGTAGAGTCGTTGAGGTACTGCAAATAAGATTAGCAACGGATGGCAGATGGGAAACGAAAAAGGCAATGTACCTTGCTCGCAACCATTACGGCGCCGAGAAATACGCGTTCACACGCCCACTCCTCGAGGGCGATTTGGAGATGAGGCTTCGCTCTGTTAATGTAGACGAGCGATACGAGGATGGTTGCGATGTTGACCTCTGCGCGGGTGAGGACATCGCGGACAAACGAGACAAAGGAGGCATGTTCAGGGCGGCGCGTTTGGGTTCGGCCACGACGCGACGAGGAGGGACGGCCAATGGCATAATCAACTGTATCCACTACAGAGTCGACGACATAGTCTAAAGGGGGAGTAAGTATGAGCTGCTGTGGAAGGTGGAGGTGAACATACCGAGGATGTGTCTGGAGAGTTTGATGCTGAGGAGCTCGAGGAGAGCAGGGGAGTGGAGGGCAGGATCTACGAGGCTGGCGTGGTGTACGGGAGAGCGGGCCATTGTTGTGGGGAGAGGGAGAAGTGGCCATGATGAGTGTTATAAAGGGGACAAGCAACAGGGCCGAATCGGAAGATGACGAAAGAGGAAAGAGGTGGGGATTAGCAATGGCGAGCCGAGCAGGGGGAACAATCGACTCAGCTTGCATAGTGGACAATAACCCTTTATGGCAAACTCGGCACGGCAAGTGTGCGGCAGTGCGGCCGGCACACTTTGACGCAGTGCGTAGCACACGTAGTCCGTGGCATTGGAAAGTGACTCTTTCTGACTAACCCACGGCATCGCGTCGGCGTTTGCTGACTGTCAACGATCTCATTACAAATCTGCTCGACTCATCTATCCAAACTATACTACCACACTGGGTATCATGAATCATGACCAGCGTCATCTGCAATTAGCCTACTCGACCGCCGTCACCGCACCCGCACCTGCACCCGCACCCGCACCCGATGCGTTCCCTCCTGTTCTGCTCGTCCGGTTCTTGCTTCCCTTTGGCCGGCCCCTAGGTCGCTTCGTTGCGCCCGAAGATGCTTCTTGGCTCACGTCATTCGCACTCCGTTTCTCACCGTTTACCCGGCGATCGCGCAGGTATCTATAAAGATGGTTGCCGATGTCAGCACACGTTCAATCAAGAAAGGAAGTCCGGCTCAACGGCCCCAATGGGCCTTCTGCTTCCGCCAGCAAATCATCCATATGTAACACGTGCTCCAATCCCAGTCATGCACATACCGACTCACGCACCCAATTTCAACTTCGAGCGTGGAAACAATTTACTCACTGGGACGTCTTCTCATCTAATGTAGCTTGTAATGGCGGTAGTGGGGGTTGCCCGAGTTCTTGACGCAACCGGTCCACTTCCGACTTCGCTGTCGTATAGTCTCCGTCTTGCAAAGCAGCGATCTGCTGACGAAGTTCTGTGCATCTTTGATCTCGCCTTTAGTATCCGATCATGCCAAGCAGGGAACACATGCATACTCTCGCGAAATCGATGCTTCGAGCAGGTCAGCCTAGATAACCGTAAGACTCAGTTCGGCCCAATATCGCATCACATCATCCACCTTATCCCGGTCCGAATTTATCTGTTGGCCGTATCACATCAATAGCAACGCTCGATACGAATGAATCCGGACCTCTGCAAGGGCATTGAGCAATCGTGTTCGTTCACTGTCAAGCCTGCACCACGAGAATTGGATCAGAACATCGCCACATGGGGGACGCGACCAATGTATCGTGGATCGACGCTTGATCGTTCATATCACACGTACTTGTTTTTCTGTTCCCTCAGATCCTGGATGGCTTTATCTTTTTGTTCTAGACTCGCATGTGCAGATACAATGTGTGCCGTGTGCAGTTGCAGGGTCAGGGAATGCTTCCTGGGTGTCATGTGCAGTCAAACGAGGTCAGGACTAGTCTTGATAGCCGAAATATCTGTGTGAACGCACTTGAGTTCGGCCGTTCTTGCGAGTTGGACGAGTTCGTGTGCCCAGTCGCCCGTCGCGACAAGCGGGGGCGGCTTTTGGTGCAAGCCCGTCGTCGTCGTTATGGCCTGTGGGACAACGGTGCTGGGGCCCGCAGAGAGGGACCCCATCAAGGGGGTATGTCCATAGTCGGGGGGTGCTGTCGCAGAAAACTGCTGATACATTGATGCAGTGATGAGGACTGGAAAATACGCAAGATGGG
The DNA here is from genome assembly GCA_038089615.1 of Aureoboletus auriporus. Taxonomy (NCBI): domain Eukaryota; kingdom Fungi; phylum Basidiomycota; class Agaricomycetes; order Boletales; family Boletaceae; genus Aureoboletus; species Aureoboletus auriporus. The sequence goes on from JBBPLF010000111.1 coordinate 11,153, forward strand.
GAATAAAGTTCCAGGGGTCCAACCTGTGACTCCGTGCACTGCCGAACAGTGTTTGTGCTTGTTGAGATCCAAGGGTGATCATGCCAATCGCTTATCCGATAGCAGCAGCCCTCGACCACGGATACAATGAGCATCCTAAGACCGTTCATGGCGACAGACATGTTCAAGTTCAACAACATGTAAGTCTGACGTTTGCATCCCCCGGAGCACGCTCAGCCCACAATCCAGCAACTTGGACGTCTGGACCGAGACCGTATGTGTAGTAATGCCGTACATACTCTTCATAGTCACTAACTGAATGTAGTATGGCGTCAGCTTTTACTTGTCCTATCTCTCCCGATGGCCTGATCTATGCTGCGCCCAGGAAGCGCCCAGTGGTCGTATGATGGGCTACAGTAGGCGCTTCGTATCCCTGCGTACCATTCCTCATCGATCCACTGTTTTGTTATAGTTCTCGGCAAGGCCGAAGGTTCGTCCGTCGAATGGCACGGTCACATTACCGCCGTCACCGTCGCCCCCGAATATCGTCGCCTCTCTCTCGCACGCGGCATGGTCAACCGTCTAGAACTCGTTTCTGACGAACATTACAAGGGCTTCTTTGTTGATCTTTACGTGCGCTGTAACAACGCACTCGCGATAAACATGTACGAAGGATTTGGGTATAGTGTCTATCGGAGAGTGAGAGAATACTATGGCGCCCTAGGCGTTGGTAAAGGTGGAAAAGACGAAGAGGATGCTTTTGGTGAGCCTGGATCCGCAGCCTGTTGACAGTTGTTCAACTTTTACAGACATGCGTAAACCCCTCTCAAGGGATCCTCTCAGACGCTCGGTGCGAAGCAATGGCCGCGAGGTGATCGTGAATGCAAGCTCTGTATCATGACCCTCATAGTCTTCGATGTGTATACAGTCCTGACACTCATCACACGTTGCTTTAATTGATCACGATGCATTCCGACAACTATATAGTCAACGGAGGTGGATCATCTGGGCCAAGAGCAGCAAGCTCCTCCTCGTAAAATTTCATCAGGGCAGCCTCGTTGGAACAAAATTCATGGAGTTTGGATCGAATTTCATCGGCGGCGGCTGCAGGTCTATCTCTGCTCTTCATCGCAGTTCCCACCCGGCCGGCACCCATAAGCCGGTTCGTCAAGAAAAGGAACCCCTGTGAGCCCCCCAACACCTGCACGAACGCCACACCGGTTCGGTGAACAAACTGCGAGTATTTGAACGGAGCTCGTCGATAGGAGTAGACCACGTCCACATCCTTGGGATACATGTTCATTGCTTCGATATCGACGATGAACCCAAATCGCCTCAAAAGTGCATATTCGAAATAGTGCGTCGACTGTGAGTATTCGGGGATCCGCTTTTCCAGATCGGGAACAATAGGCGGGGGAATGGTCAGGCGTAACGGGAAGCATGACTGGAACGCGTTGCGATCACGAACGTCGCTAATTTCAGTCACATATGCCTCCACGAGTTTGAGTCCATATCGTTCGATGGCCCTAGTCCATTGTCGAAGCGTGTCCTCGATGCATCGAGCGGTGGATCCAATCCATTGAAGCTCAAAGTGGAAGACTGTGCCTGGGTTCTGAATGATGTCATGATGTAAGATAACAGACTCCGCCTGGTCGCTTTTCTGTGCCACATGATCCAAGTCAGAACGAGATGGGGAAGCTCCAAAGAATCGAGACTCACTTTTCCGGGGTCGATGTCAATAATCATGCTCTGCGTAAGGATCATCCGTTTCCTCGTCCGCTTTGGGCTGACTCCACTCGCCTTGCCATGACTAGATGGGTAATGACCTCGTCCAATCAGGCCATCCTCGTACGGTGTGTGGCGACTCGCTTTGAACCACCCTCGAGAAGGTGTACACACTGTCACGTACTCCCCGCTAAGCTGATAGAAGTAGTGGCTAAAATCGCATTGGTTGTCAGATTCAGACGCCATGGTGATATCACTCACCCGTCCAAAAATCCATGACGACCCGTGCAATGTGTAATGAAGCCTTGCTCGAGCAGTTTAGCCCCCCACTCCGTCCCTTGTTCTCGCGAGGAGACATCCCTAAATTCCCGGACAAGCCAGGAAACAAAGTCGAATCCTGTGAACGAGTCTGGGTACTTCATTCGATGCCATCGATGGAGTTTGATGGGGACACCATCGTCATCGCGCATCGCCTTGGCGATTGCAGACAAAGACATTTCCGCAATCTCCCGCTCGCTCTTAATCTTCTTTTTGAGTGGACCCGCAGCATGTATCTCGTCGAGGTGCGAGGTGAGCGACTCGTCCATGACAGAGTTGGCAGGACCCAACGTCGTGGGCAGGAACCTCGCAGGAGGAAGCTGTAGTCCGCGTTCATCTGGAGGCTGCCATCGTGCCTTGGTGAATATCTCGGCGAGTTTGTCCATGCCCATCAGGCGAATTTCTTCTTCGTTCAGTTTCTCCCCACTAGGCCCCGTCGTTGTCTCAGGTGGATCGGATGACGGAATAATAACGAATCTGGTGCGCCAATAACGTAAGGACTCGTTGAACTGATGTTCATAGCCTGCAACGAGCATGTCCAGCCTGACATAGCTTGAGTTGAGCATATCTTGTTCGATCCGGGTGGTTTGCTCACCTATTCCACCCATAATTCTCTAGCCCATGCGACACGAACTTGGTCTTTAGTTCCGTGTACCCGACACCCAGCTTTGGCCAAATTAGACATTCGTAGTCAAACGGTTGTGCTGGAGGCATCCTTCGGACGTATCGGCGGACCTGGATCGCTTCCCCAGTATATGATATCAGGTGTATTTCGTTGCTCATGCTCAAGTATACAGGATCCCTGGTAGAATTCAAGACTTCAGCCGCGCCGCCCGGTTTTGGAGCGGTGTCTTCTTCGCCCATCACCGACTTGGGGCGCAGTGACGTTGATTTTTCCTCTGATGAGTTTTGGGAACGAAGAACGAATTGAAAGCCTTGAGAAAGTCGGACAGCCACCATGCCGCGCATCACAACCAGCGCCCAAGCCCGACGGACTTCATCGACCGTGCCCTGCATATTCGGCGGCTTCACCAAGAACGAACGCATTTCTGTGGGATCCACGACAAAGTCGTACGAGAAAACATCATACGAAGACTCCAATTCAGCGTTGCTCGGAAATTGTTCCACGGTCAGTGGGAGGCAGGAAGGTGTAACCATCGATTTCCACTTGACCTCGTGTTTGTATATTGAGGTTGGAAAGGTATGTTCCCAGCGACGGGCAAGTGAAGATTGCGTGTACGACACCACAAACTGGGGACGTGAAGGATTCGTTCGGGAACTTGACTGTGGCGAAGAGGAAGACATGGGTATATTCAATGATGTGAGATTGATACTACGACGTTTCCCGAAAGGTGCTTCATCACGCGGTGGAGTACTGAGAGGTGAATATCGCGACATGGAACCACGATGAGGATTTGCTATCGGCGGGTCTTCTTCGTACGTGCGACTCAATGTCGTCCTGCCGGAGGCGGTCTGGATGATGGCCATAGGTTGGGGCGAACGTGAGATCGATGCAGATGGAGTTACTGGTCTATTAGGAGTAATGGGAACGCGGACAGATGGGGTAGGGGTTGTTGGGGTGGTACTTTGCGTCGGAGTATTCGGGGATGGCTGTGGCTCAGCTATCAAGTTACTTCGGAAAGGATTGTAGAGCCAGGAAGGGGCAAGCTTCACGAGCCGTGAAGTTGTGGAAGCTGGGGTGGCATCGTCGGATATCGCAATGGTTGAGACGGTCATAGCGACGGAGCGTCCGGATTTCATGGAAGATTGGGATGGAGAAGTACTCAGTCCAGTGACAGAAGGCACCGGACCGTCCTCGTTACCTTCGGGCGGAAGTTCCATGATGATTCGACGTGGGCTCTCCTCAATCGGCGTGAAACGTGTAGAGACAACGGAGGTCCGATGTGAATTCATGCCACGCCTTTCGCCGGCCACAGATGAACGATAGGAAGCAGGGACCACCGTGCTGCTCGCACTCGATGCAAATGACGTCCGAGTGTTACCTCCAGGCCTGCTATCCTTCTTGGAAGCAAAGAGGTCCAAGTCTGCCTGCTCCGCCTCACCCGCGGATGGGGCCCTGTCCTCGATGTATGAATTTCGAGGAGTGACCGACATGTCTCTGAAATCGGGCAAGAAAGGGACCTCAATTGTGGAAAGGACATCATGCTCCAACAGCCCAAGCATTTGGATTTCGTGCATTTTAACCCTTGCGACGAACCTAACATGATCCAGATGTTAGTTTGCTTATTCGGGAGAATTGGATTGCACCGACCTATCCCTACGAAAAGGCAAGTCCATTTGCTTCTCCCAGAATGTCACGCCAATCCAGAACGGCTCCCACCAAAAGGTCACCTTTTGCCGTGTAGTTGCATCGATAGGCATCTCATCGCCACCCCATAGCGGATCTAAGTCGCGAAGGCTGTTCGTTGCGTCCCTGTCAAACTTGGGCTCGTATCCTTGAAAGCTGAAGATAGGACTCTGATGGAGCGGAGCTTTTGCAAGAGAGACGAGGTCAAGTCCGAATCCTTGGTCTAGCATTCTGGTCGTCGTCAGGCGTAAGAGCTGTTTGGACACACGAAAGTAACCGGTTCCTGGTGTTATAATTATTGTGGAGACTCCGGTCGACGACAAAGAACGGTCAATGTAATGGGTCTCGTTGGGATTGAGACCCAAGTTAAGCGCCTCGAGAATAGGACCGTCATGAGCATATGATATTTGTCCGACCAAACGCGCTTGGTCCGGTCTGGTAGATTCCATAGAAGCTTGATGATAGTGATGCGCTAGGAGAATGTCACGTTGAAAGGCCCAGAAGGAGTCCTTAAGGAGAAACAAGGTTGGTTTCCAGTCATTGATGACTTCCAAGTCTGTGATGATCTTGAAGAAGTCCTTGTACGATCTTCCATCCTCGTCGCGACGCAAAGGGCCAGCGGCATACTCGAGCTCCGTTGCATCGTAATGAACTCTGGAGATCAACACGATTGTGACAGTGTGATTCGTACCCGCTTCTCGCCATTTCGTGAATAACGTCGGGAGGAAAGAGTGAACAATCTTTTCATAGAATCGCTCGCCATCCCCAGCAAATTGCCAGAGCTCGCGACAAACTTGAATGAATATCGTGACCTTGGCTGACAAGGACCGAAAAATCGCTTTGGTCTTTGGCGTTACATAACCTGAGGACACCTGGCGTGGGCAAGTGAATAAAGGTGTGGATGCAAAGCGTTTACATACCGGTTGACCCTTGACATGAATGCTCTGAACTTTTGCGGCGATCATATTAATGAAAGAAATATCCTGGTCGACGAACACACAGTGGCCGACGAGGTATTTACCGAGCCTCCACATCTCGTTGCGGCCCAGATACTGATCAGCAAAAGAGAACTCGACATAGTCAGCGGAATGGCTCTCCTTGTCTACCTGGATGCTTGTGTAAGTGAATGATGGAAGTGTAGTGTGATTCTGTGTACCTTTGTCACTGTGACTTCGGTGTTGTTTTTCATGGCGAATGCATCGGCAACATTTCTGGGTAGAGAAATCTGAAGTAGCCAGAGATGAGCTGGGGCAGAGGCGGTGAACTGAGGGAACACGCCTGAAGGGTTGGTTTGGGGCAACCCTCGTCTTTGGGAACAACGAACAGGTAGCCGGAGGTGTTTTCGGACTGGGTTACACGCAGCAAGTCTCCCTCTGCAACGCCAGGCCACCACGATTGATTGAAGATAACCTTTGGAGGCTCCTTCGGGTCGTGGACCCAAGTATTGAGAAGTTTGGAGTCCCCGAGCTTTAACGGAGCTCCGGGAGTGCTGGGAGGCATTCTGGCGAGAGATTGAGCGGTGTTGGATCGTTTTCGACCATACTGAAGAAGAGACTGAGGCTGGGAATCGGAGCGAACGGCACTCATCACACGCGGCAGACGATAGTACAATGACCCTCTTCGGAAGCAATATACGTTACAACTGACAGTCACTTTGACTAGACTTTTTTGTTCTTTCTGCTCTGCCACGCCGAGCGGTGCCCGAGTTCGCCACATCACATTCGTTCACTACCACTCTCTTTTTTGTCCGCAATCGCGCACTCATGTCACCCCCTGACGTCCACGAGGTTGCCGTCCTCCAAGCCACATCCTCCCTCAGCTCCAGCTCCTCCATCGCCACTGACTCGCCCACGTCCCTGATCCCTGAACTACCGGACATCCACTCTTCCCATAGCACTCCTACCGTCAAGTTTGCACCGCTTCCGCAGATCGATCCCAGCAGGAAGCGGTGCATGGTACCACTCGGTGTATCCGGACGTTCGCGTCGCAGACAAGTCATTCAGCAGGAAGCATTATGGTGCACAGATTCTGACATGCCAGAGGAGAACATGGACATGGAGGACCCCCTCGTCGCATTTGCAAACTTTGTCAAGAAAACTGGCAAAACGCTGTGGCAAAGAGTGAGAAAGGGGAGCAGGGCTGTTGTTCCACAGCATGTGTCACTGTATGACTCATACCCTGCCGAGCCTGTTCTGGACATCACGTCCACGGTGGAGATGGGCGGGGAGAAGCGAGGGGGTCGAGTATCTTGGTCCGCTGGCATGGGCAAGCGCAGGTCGCACAGTCTAGATGGCAGGAGCACAAATGACCTTCGTGTGATTAATGTGTAGTTGCTTTCCTTGAAATTTATTGGTTCGCTGCCGAGATATTAAATAAATAAAAACTTTGATTGCTTGCGGGGCTATGCATAGGTTGTACATAACTCGGCGCTAAGTTCGCCGGACTACTTTTCCCTTGTCTTTCATTTCTTTCTTTCCTTCATTTCTTGTTCTTTCTGTCTCTCTCGCCTTCATCTGATTCCCCTTCAAGTTGCAGGTCTTCTTTGGCATGTCTTGTGTCCCAACTCCTACTGCTACCGAGTATGGGGTGGTCACGACGTTTTCACCGTCAACCTCATACTCTCAGAGTGCAGGTGCAGGGTCTCAGCAAGTGACCACCATCGTGCAGCAAACGTGTGTTGCTTCAGGCACAATCAACGGTTCATCGGTCGGGTGCATATCGACCGCACAAGTCACCCAGGTCAATACGGTAGGAGGTGGGCGCATTCCCTTGTATTTGTGTCCCCTGGCCGTCGTGAGAGCGCGACGCGCTCCGGTCGCCTCGTAGACATGCTCTAATCGTGGTCGCTGATTATATTTGCCAGGTGGTGGCCAAACCGCCCAAGTACCGATCGTCGTAACCGTCGCAGTTGCAGCATCTCAGCCCACTCAGACCTTGTTTGCTCCATGTACCGGTGGAGATGTAACCTCATCTGCGCAATCATCCACGCAATCATCTACGCAATCATCTGCGCAGTCTCCCACAGATACCTACACCCCATTGACGACGTCCGTCCTCGTTCAAAGTACTCCCCCACCCTCTACAATAGTCGAGGCTTCCTCCACCACGCTTGCGAATGGCTCCGTCATGCAAACCGTCGTCACTGTGGTTTCGACCCTACCACCCACTTCTGTCTACATACCTACTTCCATTGCCAGTCCTACCCTGCAAAATAATATTTCATCAGGGTCAGGTACAAATGTTGCGCCCATAGTTGGAGGGGTTCTCGGCGGGTTCCTTGGTCTGATAGCAATTGTAGGGTCCCTCTGGTGGTTATGGTAAGACCTTGGTGCTTTGTATTTTAAATATTTACTGACCATTTTCTTACAGTCGCAGGCGTCGAACATGGGATGACATCTTTGAAAAGGAGGAAGTTCAGAATGATGATGCATGGGTGCCACCTGTACGCCCCCAGCGTGACAGCCGCAGACCCCGTTCGAGCGCTGAGCCTAGACCTTACCAATATGGACTTGTTGGACACGTTATGCCTCCCGCGGCGGCCGGCGAGTCTGTCAGGTCATCACATTATGGCTCGGTCAGTGAACACTCAGGAACACACAGCCGCCACACCTCGTTTTCAGCGACACCCTTGCTGCAAGCTACTCGCTCGTCCCGGCCTTCCACAGCCGCATCTATGTTGACCGTTCAGACCCAATCTGGTCCAAGGGCGCTGAGTCCTGTCAACAATGCCGAGACGGAGCCACGTTCGTTGTCCATGGTCTCGTATTCGAATGGCACGGGGCCTCGGGTAGATAGCCAATCCACCCCGGCACTACTCAGTAATTGGACACCAAATACGGACAACCTAGCGGACCTTGATCCACTGGCTCGTACTGGTAGTCCTATTTCTTCCACCGAACAGCCCGGGCGTATCTTGCAGATTGTCAACGACAGTCCTCCTTCTCCTTCTCCAACTGAAACTGTATTGCCGAGGCGGGCATCTGCTGGGCATTCATCGAACTTGAACGTCATCGTACACACGGACGGTGGACCAGTTCTGCAGGATGCACCGCCTGCGTATGCGTATGCTCTCTAAGCGTTGGGCGGTGACGTGCATCATGGAAAGCGGGCACAGGTCCCCAATTACGAACCAACTACGAACCTACATCACATAGGGACCTCGTTTATCTGGACTATATTTTGCATCGCTACTGCATCTGCCCTTTCATTTCAAACAATTCTATAGTCTACGGACAGTGGGTGTAATGTTCTTTTACTTGGTGTCTTTTTGCCTTGGTCTTGGTAGGTTGGTAGTACAACTAACGGAAGTACTTATTTGCTCCAAAGAACAAAAAAAAAGTAATTAAAATTAATATAATCGGCCCGAACGGGCCCTTGGCAAGTTAAACAATGGAATGTGTGTTATGTAATCCTCGAGGACAAGCGGTTTCTGCAGAGAACAATAGAATGCGCGGGTCAATAGCGACAGTGGACACGCTTCCTCCGCTTTCTCCGCTATATAAGATTTCGCCGTGAGACCATGGCATGTATCCATCTTCATTCCTTTAGTCTCTTTCATCTGGTGCTGGCCCACCCCGTCTTTGAATCCCCACTGTCTTTGTCTTGTAGCTAAGTGTAATGGCACCAACACGCACCTGTAAGTGTTCTCTACTCGCTGTATCGTTTATTTATCTTTCCTCTAGATATATTCTTTGGTCTCAATGCTGTCCGTGTACTTAGCATTGTATCTCTTCTACTCGTCTTTGCCAGCAGTATTCTGGTCATGGTTACCGACATCGAGGCTGTGAACGCATATGAGGCGGGCAAGCAGAACACCAATTCCACCATTGAAGCGGATTTCGTCGACTGTGATTACATATTGTGAGTACTTGTCTACCAGTTTTCTATCACACCCTCACACCCATCACAGAAACAGCACCGTCCCAAATCAAATCGGAGGTGTTTTCTGGGCGGTCATAAATCGCCTCTTTATCATTTTTCAAGTCATCTCCCTCATTTTGTCCGAAATTGGCTGGCCTGCCGCATTCTTTGATCGGTTCTTCCCCGTGTTAGGGACTGAGTTTGGTCTCGGTGCATTGGGCATATTTCAGGGATTGTACGTCTACTATCAAATATTGTTTTGTTTTTGATGTGGGCATTGACTCGTCTCCATATAGAATCGGTGCCTCGGTCCTTTCCCAGCATGTTGACGATTTCACCCTCGTGGCTGCCTTCTTTCTCTTTGTCATTGGCTGTATCAACATGCTTCTTGGTCTTATCTTCCGCGAATCCGCCAAACAAAGACGTTCCATAAAGGCGTGGCGAGCTGGTCCTCAGGACACCCTTCCCACTCACTTGTCCCCCGCCACACACCTAAACCGTTCAGCTACTGGGACGTCTGGACAGTCCTATATGTCGTCAACAGCGTATGACGAAAAGCTTGCTGACACTGTCTCCGCAAGAAGCGTGAGTCGTGCTGGATATGGTTTTGGACGTCAAGGCGAGAAGGCAGCGGGAATGAAAGGTTTGTCATGTCCTTCAATGCGATCACATCACAATAACCGGTCTTGCAGGCTTCCTCATCTCCAAACCCCTAGAATCACTGCCACGTTATGCTGCACGCCCAACTTCCGCCGCCTCTCGCCCCCATTCACCAGCACTCGAACCAAAACCTCAATTTCAATCTAGTGCCACTGCTCTATGATCCCACTTCCGAATCATCGACTGGTTACGGATTGTCACGATCAATAGATGGCAGTTCTGTATACTTATAGCTAACGAGCATGCTTGAAGGACAGCTTTAGGACAATTCTAACAGCTAATGTTTTACGGTGATGTTGTATTTGACAGTGTAGCTTTAGCAATAAACGTTAATAACATATTCATTAACTCATCGACCTCTTGCATAATTGAAATTCAACCCCGGCGAATGGCACTCGGGATATGCCCAACAACCACGGACCCCACACACTGCCTAGGCCTGAGCATGTGCTCAAATTGCTGCCAAATCACTGGCCACGTTCCAGTAGTCATTTCCGCCATGCCATCTGGGTGCTTGTCAAGCTGAACTGAGTCCAACCGTGACGGTGACACCGTTGAACCTTGCTGAAAAGCCTGTGAAGGCGGTCCTGGTCAGTGTGAGGAATGAATATTAATTTTCCCTCATCGTGTTTCAAAGCAAAGCCTGAGGTACGTCACATGCACGTTTGGACTTGTGTTATACTAGCGTAGCAGTCATATTGCCCCTGAGTTGCGCTCAGATTTGATAACGCGCGAAGACGCTCCTCGAGATGTGTGATGAGTCTTACTGGAACATTGACAAGGTTCATAGAAGTCGATCTGCCAGGTGCGTCTGTCGGATTTGTAGCATGCCCTTTTTACGTCGCACGTCAAGACCGTGACGCTGTGATATGATGCGTGTTTCCTTCGGACCGTGATTCCTATGTAGACTCGGTTTGGATGACCTCGTTGCCGCAGCACGGATGGGACCGGCTACGATAGGTGCTGGAGGATAGCGCATTGAAGACCGTTTAAACGGACGAAGAAATTCTGCTCTCGTTGGCGACACTGTCGCTGCCGACGGTCGTGTTGGCAAGAACATTAATCAATGAGCTCGGGCGACACACGATTGAAGGACCCGATCAATGTCTGATTGTTGTTTGCGGACGAATTGCCAGTGCTATATTTTAAGTAAGACTTAACTTTATAGCATGATAACATTTCGTCGGACTACCTCCGCACCTCCTGAGCTATCCCATCTTCGCACTCTCGCCTCTTTCCAGTTGTCAAACTCTACTTCCTCTCCTACCCGCGTGTCATACAATTGACCGACCGAGGGTGCGGCCGCCTTGCTCAAAGGGCTCAGGGATGCGAAGTCACGTCTTGTTCGAGCAAGAAAGCAGGACAATTGCATAAATAGGCCGATATCCGAGCCATGGGCCAAAAAAAAATAGCGTCATATAGTCCTACAAATGTACAATTGACATCCGATCCAAGAGAGCGGTGATGCCAATGCGTTCTAGCTAAAAACTTGTGTGGCGACTACTAGTACTACCCAAAATTCCCGTTCGCCAGCTCAACCTGACTCACCAACGGACGCTTTCGTTTCAACACGATGATCTTGCTCAAGAGCTTAACCTCTGGCTGCTTGGTAGTACACGCATAGGAAGTGTTTTATTATCTATTGCGAAATCTATCTATTGTGTGTTTTCTGTGCGTTTGCGAGGATGTCTGTGGTCCGCTTGTCGGACGACTTTTTCAACTGCTTTTTCCATAACTTTTAGGCCTGTGGCAAGACACTGTAGTCTTTGCAGGTCTGTGACAAGAAAGGACCTAACTGCAAAAAGTTTGGTGTCTTTGGTGTCTTTGGGTCTTTGACGCCTGTCAAAGACGTCAAAGTCATCCAAAGTCATGTGACATTTTGCTGATGGACAATTGGATAAATAGGCTGATATCCGAGCCATGGACCAAAAAAAAATAGCGTCATACATCAATATCCAGCTCCACCACCGACCCCCGACTCTGTTGTGCATCACATCTGATCACCTCAAGTTGGATCGCATCAGATTCAAAGCGATCCACCCCCTCTCCCGACTCCTGCTCTGGGGCAACATCCGCGAATGCAATCGCAGACACGGTCGCGATGCCCCTGGTCGTTGGTTGTGATAACACACCGAATCCAGTGTCTACCCCTTGCCAGCGGGCGCGAAGTTCCCGTTCATAAAGTTCCCGCACGCTGATGATCAAGTGAGGAATGAAAGGGCCGTAATAGAGGTAGCACACGTTTTGCAGGACGAGCATTGACTCACTACTACTAGTGCTAGTAGTAGCTTGAATTGATACCCACCCTGAGGTAGTCGAGCCTGTCCATGAACCGACGTAATACGTGACTTGGACCCCAAAACCGGTGTATGTGAACATGGTCCTAGAAATTTAGGTTCGCGTTTATGCACGCATAAGGGAAGGAGAAAACATACAGAATGAAACAAAGGAACCCATCCCGCACAAAAAGCTTCATGTACCTGTTGAGCTGCAATTGCTTCGTCGCTTTGTACATGGCGATTGATTCCCTAAATATTTGAACAACGGCAAGGACTAAGAGTAAAAAATTGAGGACAGTTTTGGGAAATGAAAGGAAGATCCCTTCTGCCGGTGCGAGATTTGACGAGAAACTACAAATCCACGAGTCGATGCTTTGAACTGGAGGAAGGGTGTGTACTCAGAATCAGCATCAGCAATCCTGGTTGCAAAACGCACTTGAGAAGCTTGCCGATACAACATCAAAGATGATTTGTATCACGTAAATGACCAAGAGGATACTAAGAATTGTCCTTGATCGATTCCACATTGCGTAGATACGTAGAATCATCACCACTGTGATTGATATCAAAGTCGAGGGATGCACTTTGAGGCGGGAAACTCACACTCAGAGGCAGCGAAGAATATCACATATGCCCATGTAACTGCTATAGACATCACAGAACCTTCGGAATGACCATACTTATCTCATTTTCTGACATTCTGGAATGAAGTAAAGGGTGTGCATACACCTAATCGATGATCAATATTGAACATGACAACACATTTTTCTGATTTGAAACGCATACTTACGTCTTTCAGAATAGGACATGCGTTAGTGATCAACCTGGGAGAAATCAGGAAATCTCACTAAATTCTCAGGGGCAGGTAGAATGGTATCGCCTGCGAACGCCCGCGGTCAACTGAGTTAACCTCGACTTGTACGCTTGAACATACCGAGCTCATAAATATTGGACCTAATTGGAATTGAGCTCGTTATTTAATTCGGTGACAGTGACCATGAGCCTACATGATTATAAAGAGGCCCATATACCGAGCCTATTGAAATGATTAGCTTTCCAGAATTCATGTACTGGAGTGCCTCGTAAGGCTTCAGACGCACGAAAACAAACATGGTGGAGACCCAGGTCCAGGGCTTGCACTACACAGTGGAACAGTCAGACATATGATGTTTGTTTGACTGGCTTGATGATTGTCCCTTTCTTACCCAAATGTAATCTATCTGTGTAGATTGTCAGCGAGGGCGCAAGAAATGACGAACGATACTAGATACCTCTCTCGACAAGGTAAGGACTGCAGCGAAAGAATTTCAATGGTCCTTCTATGTAACCTGACAACGACTCACTATAATCGTATCCAACAACAGTGATTATAGTCACTGTTAATCCATGAGATTTGTCGTTAACCAGAGTTCAAATTAAGAGAAAACTTGCCGGATAAGTAGTCATCTAGTAATAGAAGAAACTTTGAAGACAGGTCAGAGGACATGGGTAGTACTTAGTACGGGTGAGGCTCTGAGAGAGTCGGAATCGAGTCGCTAGCGGCGACGTCTGGCCTTCAGCGTTGGAACGTTCAACTGCTGAAAACTATGCTGAGAAGCTTCACCTTTTGTGACTTCCACTCTTATATCATTTCCCTGTCTATTATTGGCGATGCGGTTGATTACAATCAGCCATGCGGTCTGAGCATGACGTAGCGGGGTCATAATAGCTACATAGGTGAACAATACTAGTATCATGATCATACATGGCGGGACTAGCCAGGCAATGCATCGAGCATATGTAGAAATATAAAAGCCAGTAACAGCTGTGCTCACCCAACTACTAAATACGCCATTGGCGGACTAGTCAGGACATGTTGAACGAGTTGCCGACTTCGTGAACTCGAGTTGCCAGTGATCAAGCGGAGCAAAGTATTGCACAGGTTTGGCCTGGACTCACTCATCGGATCTGAGGTGCTCTGAATCCTTGCTCACTCGTACGGGCGATTTAAAAGCCTTTCTTCACATCCTTTTCCACGCTCGAGCCCCAGATGTCTCCGTGGCATCGGCGTACTTAGTGAAGTTATTGCCACCAGAGATGCATCAATGATATGATCGATGATCAATGATTAATAATTATTCCATTGTCCCATGCCATCCTCGCCAAACTCACAACCGCACCGCTCAAAACCGTTCTCTAGTCTGGTGACCAGACCGTCCAAAAGAGGTCAGGTCGAGGCAAAAGGACAACTTAAGACTACCACGTCGAGGTTGTTTTGAACGGCCAGAACGTTGGGAATGGTGACGAATACAATCAGCGATTCAGCAGTAGGGACGACACAACGACTCTCAGTCCATCTTGCATCATGTATCGTGACTCAGTACTCTCAGTTGAATGATGGTCAAACGAATATTATTCAGAATCGTCGGATACATCCATGTCAACCGCTGATCCATCATCGCTTACATCAATCGTCCTTTCAGATCTAAGGCATTGCGAGGACTCTCTATTTGGGAGGCATTTCGGTGGGTTAAACGTGCGGACAGGAGAATTCGGAGTGAGAGGAAGCGGAGGAGGCGTAGACGATGGTGGAGGAGGGATAAATTCCTCGAGAGTAACTTCAAGAGCCATACGGCTCAGGGCACTAAACGCACCAGGCATTCTCCAAGGAGGCATGGATGAACTGTGACTTGCACCCCTGCCGCCAGAGAGTATACGTTCCCAGAGTGCCCTTCTTTCTGGGGTGAAGGTAACACTCACCCGGCTGGGAGACGGAGCCACCAAGTCTAGTGGGATGCCATTGTAAATAGAGAGTGCCGTAGAAGAAAAATGGGTATCTGGGTAGGTTGCCCATCGAGTCTGTTCTTCATCATCGGAAGTAGTCAACGAGCTCGCCGTTGTAACTGACGGACCTCTCGAACTGAACAGTCTAAGGTCAATTTCTTCGTCATCGTCTGCCCCCTCGAAGATCGTGAACGAATCGGCGACCTCCCGATTTGCCCCCGAGTCATCTCCCAGAATGCGGTGGCAAACCGACTCAGTCGGGTCTCGGCGACCGACCCATCCTGGAGGATAACCCCAGTACGCCATGTTCCAGAGCCACTCGACCGCATTTCCTGGGTCTCCCTCTTGTAATCCAAGCGCGTCTCGCAAATGAGGGCCACGAATCACACCCGGGTCATATGATATCAGCCACTCAAGTCGTTGTTGTTTCCATCCTTCAGCCAAGTAGAAGCGCGCGAATTGCTGTCCGCCGGAATTGGGATGGAGAAAGTCGAAGAGCTGGCGTGATAACGAGACCAGCGGTCGATTGATAGGCTCCGAGCACGACGCAACGGCGTGGTTGGGTGAACCGCAATTGAAACACAACCTGAGCTCCTGCGTTGGAAACGGAAGTAATTCGTTCTCTTCTTCTCCAAACGCAACACCAGGAATTCTGTCGTACAGGCAAGGATGCCAGAGAGATAGGGAAGTGGGATATATAGAAGGTGTAGTGTCGACGATGAAACAATCGTTGGGAACATCGACTATTCCGTCGATTCTTCGGATAGGGTCGTCTTCCGTTGCTTCAACGCCTTGAGCACCATGGAAGCATCCCAACGACCCTTGGCTATCTCCATCCCGTCGAGATGCAGGGCGGGTATCCAATAAGCATACTTCTTCTTCCACTTTTCCTGACCTTTTTCCTGGATACTGATGACTTCCAGGTCGAACTCTTGCTGGGTACGACAGCAGATGAGCTTGCAGCGAATGCATAATTATGAAGTTGATATACCTGTTTCTTGACTTTGGCTAGTTCTGCCTTGGCGATCTGGACATTTGTGCGCGTTACTAAAGTTTTTCGGGTCACTCAGAATACCCACCTCGCACAGAGAGCACTGAGGGCCTGAGAAGAGCGTGAGACGAGCAATTCTAGAGGCCGCCATTGGTGGCTGGCAATTAGTAAGAAGTTGGCAGTGACAGTGGCAGTGACTATTCGGAACTACTTTTGCCGACAGTCTTCATGCCCAGTTGTCCGTCCGCGCCAGTTCACGCTCAATGAACTGCTGGAATGTCCATCCAAGAACCAGCTTGGCTGAAGAGATGTAAGACCTGCTCTCTATCCATGTTCCTCCTCCTGACGGGTCTCTTAGCACGGCCATGTCCGTTTTACTCTCATGGACGATGTCTCTTCGCGGACTCCTGCAACTTTCTTCACGATGTTAAAGTCAGAAATACTCGCAATCACCACACGCTGTCTGGCACCACTCAGGCCAAACACTCCGAACCTTTTCTTCCCAAGCCCGTCTTCGTCCTCCCTTCTGTCGTCGTTGACTCTGCCAGCCCCCGTTCTGTCAACTCAATAAGTCCGGAAAGTCTAGTCAGCCCTGTTCAAGATTTCTCAGGACTCTTGTCCGTGCTTTCCGATGTCATCGGTCCTCCCTCCGATCGTCCCGCTGCCACCGAATATGCTTCCCCAGCCGTGTCTTCCAACCTAAACAATACAGCGACCAGCTCACCTTTGGAATCGGATTTAGCTGCTTTAGACTTTGAGTCGGTCGGCGATACAGGGCGAGGTAGTTCTAGTCTTTCGATTCTTCAACCCGACTCCGAAGCCACTTTGGCCGATCCATTTAGGTACCCTGAAGGAGGCGATGAATCTGTCACTGCGTTCCAGCCCGTTCCTGATAACACGGAATCTGTCGATGGAGATACTACATCCTACGTCGTGGAGGAGATGGAAACGGCATTAGAGTTCGAAGCCGATGACGATGACGATCCGAACGACCAGGAGGACGAGGATTTTACCATGATGGCGTCCAACAGGCATTCTACTCTCTCGTCATTCACCGGCGCGTCGCTATTGGCCTCTCCCCGGCATAGTGTTTTCGAGGAACCTTTCGTACCTAGCTTCATTGACGGTGCTGCTGTGGACCTCTTGTCCCCCGTCCAGCTTTCGGCTAGGCTCCGGCCGTTTCCTATTCCTTCGATGAATTCCGCGGTCAAAAGGGGGGAGTCTATAGATTCAGGATATGCCGATGGGGATGGTTGGGTTGGTCCTCTCCCATTCTCGCGTTCCCCGCCAAGAAGCTTTCGATCTTCAATGTCATTCCTGTCTCATTCACGGCGTGCATCACACTCTTCTACCACCCCTAAGGAGAAGACTGTCTCGTACGGCCTCGGTACTCAACGCACGTCCCCCCATAATCCAATTGAAGGCATCGAGGAAGTTGAGTCTGATGGATGCTCGCAGCATGGCTCAGAGGACAATGAAGAAACTGCGTATAATATTTTTGATGCGTATGACACATTGCCCTCCCAACAAAATAAGGCTCGTGACCTTTCCCAAGTGGGTGTCGATGTTGTCGCAGAAGAGAAGGCCGAAGATGAGGTTTCCCAGACCGCAGTAATTTGTAGCCCGCAGCGGTATTCCGAACATCTTCATCCAACGGGAGAATGTGATCTTGATTCATGCAACCAGCCATCATGCGTCTCCGATGATAACCTGTCCTTCAGGACAGCACTTGAAGCGCCACTTTCCGTTGAAGACTTGAGCGATAAACTTTCGCCTGTCAAGCAGGACTCACTCGTTTCATCAACTTCGGGATGTTCAACTCCCGACACCTCATTACTCTCGTATTACAGTGATGCAATCGAGCCTTCGGGGTCTCCTACCGCTATCGCCGATGGGCCTCAGGGATTTGCTCTGGAAAGGGTTGTTACCGCGCAGGAACCTCTATCTCCGGTATCGAGCCCATCAATGGATGCTTCCTATAGTCTGTATTCGGTCAGAGACGTTCTGGGGTGCGCTGCTGATGGTATATATGGTTCCTCAGTGCCATCGCCGGCCGTTTCACACGAACTACCCCAAAGTCTGGTCGAGGAAAAAGGGCCCGATGAAGCTACCGAATATCTTGAGGAGTCGGAGCACGACAATTTCTTGTCCTTTCCTCTTCCTTTACCCGCCGATCTTGTCGGAGACGACAAGTCCCCTCTCAGTCGTGAGGACGGGTTCGTCCTGCCCGAAGCAACCGTTGAAATTGAAGAGAATGTGTCGAACGCATGCATAATCTCACAGGAGGAAGAAGTCCAGCGAGTGTGCTCAGGTTCCGACCTGACGGAGAAAGTGCGACCAAGCCAGCTCCCTTTGGTCGGGCCTTCCGATCCTGACGCTGATTTTACATTGCGAAGAAGCCGAGCCGCATCTGATCTCACTGTGAAAGGGAAGCAATCTCCTGTGATTACTCCTGGGAGTACTCCTTATATATCGAGTTCGCCATCAAGACTCCCACTCGAGCAACAGGGTCGATCCGACACAGTGCAATCGCTTTATGATCAGTATCTTGACGATGGTGCCCTTGCTGATGGCTCAGGATTTTACAGCCCCGCACACAAGGTTACACCACCTCCCTACGTGTCAATGGGTTTGGAGGACCCCTCTCAAGAAGCTCCCCCTCAGTCTCCTCTTTTTTTCCAAGGGGAATCCTCCCCGTGTTCTGATACCAAGCCAAGTAATTCTGGCACCGATTCTCTACTGTCGGAAACTGTCCTTCGCCCTGTTTTGACTGAGGAGAGACTATCTTTGCGTTCTTCCCCTGCCGAACTCGTTTCGAAGATAAATCTTGACAGTATCAAGGAACCTCCTCGCACACCACCGTCCACACGATTACAGGCCAGGGAGATTGGGAGTACTATGGTTCCGTTAGGATTTCGGCGCCACAAGCCAAAGGTATGCGAGCAAATTTTCAACTGACCTTCGGATTCACGCGATCCTTAGTCCGCGGCTCGGCCACAATCGTCGCGAACTACATCACAGCCATTACAAACGGTACTCCCCGTGTCTCAACTCCGAGAGGTATTGCGCATTCGCACTGACATAGTGCAAGAGGATTTCGCCCCAGGATGTTCTTCCGCAAGCCAAGTTTCGTCCGTAGCACTGTCACCCTTGCCAGCGCAATCCATGTCTGCTCCTCCCACCGTCGGGTTGAAACAGCTCCGCCTTGTCAGTAACTTCCTGATAATTTCACATCTCTCATTGATCCTCTCGTCCAGTCTTCCATCATAAACAAGAGGTCTTCTATATTATCAACCCATTCGTCAAGCATTGGATCTAGCATTTTGTCTTGTAAGTATGCTGAATTCATCGGATCACTCCAACGCTGATCGGTTTCATTCAATAGTAGACCGTTTATTCAACGCATCCGCACCGCAGTCGCCCAGTGTATCATCTATTACTTCGTTTTCACGTAACTCATCGGTATGTCAGTGTTTCCCCTTTAGAATTCATGGTTTTCACTGGTAGCAGTTTTCGTCTTCATGTGAACAAATACCCGAGCAAGTACACCATACCCTCAAGAGCTCTCATTCCAACTCTCCTATCCTACAAGTCACCGATGACGCTCAACTTGCACCTCATTCATTTTCGACTCTTCACGAATCACGATCCATTTCTCCACCCAATCAACAATCAAAGTCTTGGCGCTTATCGCATTATCGAGCAGGCTCTCCCAATTATACTTCAGTTGATAGTACCCGCCGTTTTTCAAGGAGGGCTTCGACATTAAGTCTCTCTTATGCTGTAGACGAGGCACAGGAGCTTGACGAGGATGATGCGACCGTGTCACATCCCTTCCCATCCAACCACGCAGGTGACTGGATGCGTCCTGCTTCTGTTCTCATACCTCCGGTCCACGCCATTGCTACACCGAAGCCCACCCTCCTTTTTGCTATTGCTAGTGATGATGTGGACCAAGTGCGCCAAGTTCTCGAGAGTGGCGAGGCAGGTCCAAACGATTCCGTTGGACCCCAATCCGCTCTGGCATTCACACTTACCAACGAGAAGCTAACGCACAAGCCAGAGATCGTAAAGGCGTTGCTTGCGTATGGCGCAAACCCTTCAGCGTTGCGGAATCCCACCTTCAACCCTCCGCCACGGGTACAGGGGACTAATGAACCGACCCCCCCGCCTCGCGAGACCACGTTGGAAGGAATGGATCCAGCTACGAGGTAATATAGATTGTTTGATCCGTTTCCTGGCTTATTTACCCGTCATGTTTAGATATTTTGTTACTCGAGCGGATGCAACTCATACTCGCCAGACATCACAGTTAATCTACCGTTCATTTTTCCGTCCTCTGACGCGAGTTCGATATGATGTTATTGGGCAAGACTGGGCGCTCGAGCAATTATTCCGCGTTCTTAGCATGCATTCCCAGAAGTTGGCCTTGGCTCCTATCGTCGTTTTTCTGTGCGGTGCGTGGCTTCAGTTCTTAGATCTTAGCGTTCAACGCCGTACGAATTCTAATACAGGTCCGAGCGGTCACGGGAAGAGCTTGCTGGCACGGAAATGTAAGTCTAACTTCTTCGTGCGTGATCTGGCTTCTAACATAGCTAAACAGTTGGGTTCCTGCTTGATGTACCCACTCACACTGTAAATATGACCACTCTCCAATCTGCTCACGACATCTGGCAGTCATATTCTATGAGTCCGTACGAGGTAAGCCCTACTATCTACAACGCCGACATTGGCAAGTGACGAGTGACATTACAGGAACCTTCTTCGTGCACTCTTGCAGAATTCTTGATTGAAAATGAGGGGAAAAGATGTGTCGTCGTGTTGGACGTGAGTATCTCCCGTCGATAGCTCGTACGTGTTCCTTATGCCGTATTCTAGGAAATCGAGAAAATTGAGGACCAGAAGGCGCTCTGGTCGCTCCTTATGCCATGGGAATTGGGTTCGTGTTCAACGTTGACTCTACGCGGTTCCGACTGATCGCCTGGCAGGTCGATGTTCCTTGGAGGCCGGGAAGCGTCATGTCGATGCGCGCAATGTCATCTGGCTAGCAACATCGAACATTGGTCACGAGTTGGTCTTCGAATACCACGAGAATCGTGCGGAACCGGAAGAGCGAATGTCCCGTGACGCTTACTTTGAGCTAACGGGCATACTTCGGCCCCGTGTGTCGCATTGCCTTGGGGTAAGCTAATTTCTCTCGTCGAAGGACATTTCTCATACTCGCTGGGTAGGCCTCGTTGGTTTCTCGTGTCACTACGGTCCTCCCCTTTGTGCCTTTCACGCTGGATGAAAAGAAAGCTATTGCCGCTGAGGCTGTCTATGCATTTGCAGGCGACACTTCCAAGACATTATCCCCTCAAGAGGTAGAGTCATTGGTCACGAAGGCTTTACCGAGCTACCAGCCTAGCGAAGGCGCACGGTCACTGCACAGAGCTATATCGAACATCCTGATCGACACGATGCCAACAGATGATAATCTCGCTAGATGATGGCCCATGTATTTATTGCTACATCTAGGCACAGGCTCAAGCCAGCTATGCATATATAACTGAACTTTAGTAAGTGACGCTGGTCTCGGAGCGCTCGTTGGCAAGGCAGCGGGCCGCTGGGGCCTCGTTAACCGTCATCGCCGCACTGGTTATCCACTTCTGGAAAATTCATGACGGGCCAGCAGTTCAACCAGGAACGATTCCGAATCTCACGGAACGACGGAAGCGATGTAGTCGTTGCCAAGGATATTTTTGACGGCACAAATACAAAGGTTTGACCTGCCAGTGGTAGCAGCTCGAGGTACTTCACTTCTTCTTTGTTCCTTCTTTTTGTCCTCAGCGGACGCGACGCTCGTGCCCAAACAGCCTGCGTCCTCACCATTCATGAATTCTTACATTCCGGCTGGCCCGGAGGCTGCACCAACCACCCAAACTTTGCAGCCTGTTGCATCTCCAATACTCGTCCCACAATCAAGCTCAAGCAGTACAGGCCATTCACCTGCCTCGATTGATTTGATCGCCGTCTTACTGTCATTGTTTGTGCTGGCTGTTCTAGGTACAGTTCACTCTTCAGGGAGTATCGGATTTACTCATGCTACAAAATGAAGCGGTCGTTGCCTACTGGATACGAAGGCGTCGAACAACAGCCAAGATTAATATTGTAGATGAACGATCGCTGGAGAAGAGAGCGGTAGGCGATGTTGAGGCCCGCTTGATCACCCCCGTCACCCCTCTACCGGACGTACGTTGGACACCCCGGATCCGCTCCATCAGCGGCCCTCCACGGAATGAGGATTCGCGCAGAATCTTACCACCCAGGCGTGCACGATCACCTGCCCCATCTAATGTTATGAAACCCGTGATCCTGCTTCCGAATCCCTATCCTAGATCTGCACCTGCGTATGCATTGTCATTTTCGCAAAACGATACTTGCTCGGAAAAGAGTTCAAGAGGGGACATCTCCCCCGCTATGAGCGGTATGCGAACTCGGTCTTGGGAAGACTTTGGGTCGTATCTTTGAAAGTGCTAGTCGTGTGAATGGCGGTTTATGAGATTCTCGCGTAGCAGTCAGCACTAGCATTCGTTCAAGTCACCGTTCTACAGTTACTTTGGCGCTCACGCACTTGAGGTCCGTTGTTCCGGAAGATATCACAGGTGCTAAAACGCTCATTCTGATCACCATACATCGGTATTATGTGTCACGATGTTGGCGTTGCGTTCACTGATATAATATTTGTTACTGAAAGTGGCTTAATACGAAGGGTTAAATGTAAATTCACTGTGATACTCTCGGACATCCTGGGTTCGAATGTGGCCCGGTGAAGGTACGATACATACGAATGTATTCAGAGTTCCAGTGTAAAGACCCAGAGATCTGTCGGGATTTCCTGCTTCTATTCTTCTGGGAATTGCGCTTTCCGCCTAAACTTTGCCTGGTCTCGCAGCCACTGGAAGTCGCGTTAAATGGCAGATCAGAGGAGAATACCCCAACACGTACTTGGCGGTATTGATGCAACGAGCCTATTTTCTCCCCTGATAGTATAATCATGTATGAGAATGAGTCTCGGATCGGACATGAATAATAGTTCTATACCATAGTAGTCTGGGACAGGATTATTGGTACTTTGTGCCGTTGGGTCGACACGATTTTTGACTATATGCCTGTGGAACTCGTGATCCTTTGCTTCTATAAGGATGAGGGTGCGACGATGGGTCATTCTCCAGCATGCTGAACCGATTGAGGGACCCAAAAGGTATCCGAGACCTGGAAATTTTCGAATACGAGGTACCGGAGGTCAGGTGGATCGACTCACCCGTGCATGCCATTGTACAGGCTCCATAAAAGAACATGGGGTCAATTCCCTGGTACCCTAATCAGCACCATTCGCTTTAACGCGTGCCACAGAGTTGGACACTCACCATAATTGGTTTAGTTGCGTCCGTCTCTAGTGAGCCGAAATACGCGGCCCCGCCCACCAGACCGAGAAGGGAGGAAGGGATGGTTACGGCCTGAAAAAAGTGGTATCAATGGGTAGCCACTCGAGGGGCAAACCAAGCGGAATACCGTTTCCCATCTGCGCTTGCCTCGTCGAATCTCGAGATACTCTGGCCATGTAATGGTGTCTTTGGAGATGGTGCTGGAATATCTGCGAATAAAGCCCGTCTTGTTGGGTGGAAGTCTCGTTGTCGTTGAGATGCGCATTCCGCTGCCATGCGGACGTTTAAGAAGGGACGCCATGATCAAGTACTCTGTCAAACTATCCGGTTTGAAGTAGAGGCAGGTGTTTCACACGACTCGTCGGTGGGCCTGGCCAATCAGGGACGCGTCTTCCTGTGGTTACTGTAATGCTCGACGGATCACAGCGCCCGCTATCATCGTCTCCGTACTGTCCGTTTTGCAAGGGCAGCTTACCCGTCGTCCAACGAGATATCGCCGACCCGTTCGCTTTGAGCAACCTTCTTCCCGCTGGGGTGATACCTGTCAACGTCCATGTCCACGGACCGCCCTGCCCTACTATTTGCAACAGTCACGAATGGTACTCCCTTCCCGCGCTAGAGTATCCAGAGGACTCGCTATTTGGTCGACTGGCTTTTCTGACGCAGAATTTGTTTCTCCGGGCAACTTGCAAATTTGGCACCAGTGGACGGATAATCTTCCTCAGACTGTATCTCATCCCTAATGACCTCCCGAATGTCGGTGGTCGACTCCACCTTCGCTCCAAAACCATTCGTGATACATTTAAATGTGACATGCGCCACATTATACCGCTCATTGAGCAACATGGTGGTTTGTGGGATGCAGATGAGGCTTGTCTCGATGCTCCGCAAAAATACTTCTTTCCTAACCCCATCGTTCGTAGAGTTTCGTTTTTTTTTTTCGATGTTGGAGCTAATCATTGTCAATAGGACAACCGCACCATGGCCGAGATTTATAGCGATCTGCCTTCTCCAATACTGAACCCGTTGACAAACGAAGGTTCAAGATTCTTCCACCACATTGCGTCTGGGGGTACAATTTGGGGTCTACGTACTGCACTGTATGGCTACCAGCGACACTCTGTCGCTATCATGCTTGACAGGGAATTGAGTACTAGCCCCGTGCCAGATCCTTCGTACATTGGTATCTCGTGCCTGTCGGGCGTTCTCTGTTTCATTCAGCCATCCACAATGACTGTCATGCGACAATGTCCCATGTTTTCCCCATCCCGAGGCGGCATGCTTTGTGAAGAGTTAGGTACGTTTGAGCCACACATGAAATTCGTACCACTTAGCTCTGTGCTAGGCACGGGAAAGACAATCATGATCATTTCTCTTGCCCTCGCAACCGCTAAACAACTCCCGGACCCAGAAGAGTCCTTGGTCGAACGACCAATCTTGACCCCGTTGTCATACAACCATTTCCCTTCTGCAGAGTATACCCTTGCGAGGAAAATGGCAGGTCTACGCTCGAGAACTGTCCAACAAGTACCATCTCTTGTCGAACTTCTCGTGAACTACTTTTCTTCATTGAAGATTACCACCGGCCGTCCAGCTTTTGCAGATGAGTTGGAGGCATCACACCTCTGGTCCTTTGTACAAGCAAATATACCTTTTTATCATCATTACGAGGAAATATCAGTAAAGTCTCTCCGTCATAAGAGGCTCAACTCACCCCCCCGAACGATGTATTTGTCTGCAACTACGCTTGTCATTGTCCCTGGATCCTTGTTGGGCCAATGGAAGACCGAAATTGACAGACATTGTCATGACTATATCCGGTATCTCGTTGTTTATACGGATATGGTTCTTCCGTGTGCTAGGAAACTTGCATCGGATTATGAGGTATGTGGCATGATGACTTCGAGTCTGAATACTTGACTGATGGTTCCTTCTTAGTTGATTGTAATGAGTGATGCCCGTATGTAGGATGTATGGCTCTTGGTGCTGAGACTAATAGTTCGCAGGGTTTCGTGCAGAGTCTGCGAAAAACACAACTGAAAAGTCCTGCGACCTTGTACCTTGTACCTGCCCATACTTAACAGGATCCCGAATTCCTGATTGCCACTGTCCTGGAGAACATCATGTTTCGCCTCTCCTGCAGATACGGTGGAAAAGGTTGGTTGTCGATGAAGGTCATAACACAAGCAATTCGAAAACTGTCACCAATGACTTTATTCAGCAATTAAGTGTCCAGCACAAGTGGATTGTTACAGGCACTCCTACTTCAAACATCCTTGGTCTTCAATTAGGACGTTCAATTGATGGTTTGGGGCAACCTGACTCGGACTATCTGGTGGCTTCGTTTGTTATCCCTTTCCATCCCTTTTGGCTTTTTAGTGCTCACATCTCTTAGTCAGCGAATTTGGGGCGACTATGATCGTAAAAACCTAGACAAACTAGGTGCCATGATTAGAGAGTTTCTCGCTGTTCCCCAATTTCGATCCAAGGAGAGCTTCACGAACAACGTTACAACACCGCTTCGCCATGAACGTGGACCACAACCTGGTGCTATCAAGGTTCTCACGCAAGTAATGCAAATGGTAATGGTTCGTCACAGGTAAGTCAAAGAATATGCTGTCGCCCACTTATGCTTACCTATCACTCCAAGAATCGAGGATGTAGAAAATGATGTTTTGCTTCCTCCAATGAAGCACGATGTCGTGTACAAGGATTTGGACTGTTATGCTCTGAAGTCATACAATGCTATGCAAGCTGGCCTAGTGATCAATGCCATCGATTCAGAACGTGAAGGCTCGGTAGGTTGACATTGACATGGCACGTCATAATGTTCCAGAGCTCATCTTTACGCATTGACAGGATTACCTTTTCCACCCAAGTGTACGTTATAGATTGTGAGCCCGAATTGACACTTACATTCACCAATATCCGGAGCAGAAAGCCAAAGCACTGCAGACAGCCATAAGCAATTCCTCACAGTAAGCTTCCAAGTGGAATTTACGTGTTATCTTTTTACATTCTGAACCTGTCATTGCCAGGGGCCTTTTCTGGTCAGCCTCAGATAACCTGTACAATGTGGATGATATTTGCCGCTATGCAGATGAATACCTAAATACTGCGGTTAGTCGAGGCAAAGGACCAGAGGAGTTGGACCTCCTCCAACAAGCGATCAGACACGCGTAGGGATCATCTTCATTGCATTTTTGTCTGACTTACTTGCTTGATATATAGGGCTGCGGCGGCGAACGACAAGATATGGAGAGCTATGCAGCATCATCCAGATGTTCCATTCAATGTCTCTGGACTTGACCCACATGTTTTTGAAGCGTGGACGCGAGCTGGGTTGCATGACAGTAGTCGAACAGTTGACCTTATGCACCCAGATCGACTGGTAAATCTGCGCTTACTTCTTCGCTTACAGCCCTTGTTCTCGATAGGCGACCTGATTAAAGAGGGGAATGAGCTCAATAGCATAGAAAACTGGACGATGGCGCCAACTATTCGTTCACACAGTGGCTCAGGGGTAAAGGATCCTGCAAATCAAACGCAGGTGACAAACTTGAAGGAAGTGCGTGACGTAATTGAAGGTTCGAAGAAACGCATCAAACAGATGCATGCGCGCAATAAGCTTGTCCGTCAAGAAGTGGACAAGATCACCCCCGACTTAAATAAGGGGGCGGCAGCTTGCGTGTCAAAATTTCCACACTTGTCAGGGGTGAAAGTCGGCCCTTCACTGTCGACAAAGCTCAATTACATCCTTTCCGAGGTATGTTTGTACACATGAATCGATGCCCGTGGATTGGATTTTTCATTCTCACAGGTTCAGCGATACTCTGCGAAGGAAAAGTTTATCATATTTTCCAACTCTCCTCTCACGCTCTTCCAAGTCGGCGAGGCTTTATCTTTGTTCGAAATAAAATTTCTACGGTATACTACCGAGGAGAAAGATCCCGTGCGGAGGGAAATATCCCTCCTTACTTTCGAGACCTCCGACCACCATAGAGTGCTCCTTGCGAGCCTAAAGCATGGTGCGCGTGGCCTGTCAGTTCGTGCAGTGGATGTGCAACTTCGAAGACTTAACATCTTGTGTAGGAATATCATTTCAGCTTCCCGCATCATTTTCTGTGAACCTGTCTGGCATCCTGATGTCGAATCACAGGCAATCAAGGTTGACATGCTCTCGATACACTTTGATTGTTGCTGACTCGTCTTCCTAGCGTTGCCATCGTATAGGACAAACGAGGCCAGTTACTGGTTAGCTTTTTCGCCCTTGAAAGTATTCGTTGTTATTCATGTTTCGTTTAGTGAAAACTCTGGCCATCCGTTCCACAGCTGAGGAAGCCATGATCGTCCGGAGGCAATACCTGAGGACCGGTGACAAGGTCCCAAACATGATTACTGAAGCCGGCATGCGACAATACCTGCAGGTTTGTAACTTGTTGCCCTTTTTCGATCCCATTGTCATCTAACGTGAAAATAGCATCCCCGCTTCCTGAGCGAGTCTAGCTCGAGGGATTTGAACGATGTAGTCTTGTCGCTTGATGACAGCCAGGGTGCGTCAATCGATCTGGATCCAAATTCGTCTGGAGATCAAGATGATGCAAGCGGAGTTGACGTTGACTCGGCTATCCTTGTTCATGACTCGGAGTCCAACTCGGATGGGGATGTGCCAGCACGCAAGAGAGTAAGATTCGAGGAGTGACCAGTCATGTGCATGACCATGATGCTGCGTTCCAAATTCCCGTAATGTAAAATAGGACGGAATCTAATGCTAACTCGGTACTATCTGTCTGCAAACCGGGCATCTGATGTTTATTTGGCCTACGCGGAAACTTATCACGTGATGTTTCTGGTCATGTGACTGACGCGTCGATTCCAACCCAACTTCAAGCACGTACCACGTCCAGTCTATCCAAAGCAACCGATGCTCGCAATCATCACACACAATGGTGCCATTCTCGTAGACCCAACCAGTTTCAAGAATCCGTCGAGCTCGTTCCTTGTCTCCAGCTCTCTGGAATGCTCTACGAGTGCCTGGTCTCCCGACAATTCTCAGCTATACCTTGCCAATTCCTCGTATATCAAAAGGTATACCCCATCGGAATGCCTTTTGGAAGAGCTGTATTACGCATCGGATACCGTGACGTGCATGGTTATGAAGGACAAGGACAGGGTACTCTTCTTTGGCGCCACCAACAGAGTGTGGTCACTAGACTGTACTCACTCACCTGGAAGGGTCATATCCTCTCTGGAACCCCACAAGAATACCGTAACGAGGATCTCGATGTCAAATGATGGGACTTTGTTGGCCTCCGTGTCGGCTTCTGCGGTCTTTGTACATGACTTGACGTCGTCATCTCACACTCAATTGAAGGGGCTTCCGGACAGAAAGACTGTCACCTGCTGCTTATTCCACAAGCATTCCAGGACGAAGCTTTTATTGGGGGTTGGGCGCGACCTGGTTATCTACGATTCCACGCGACCTTCTAGCCCACTCAAGGCCATCCGAATTCCTGGAGATGGGGACATCATGGGCGTGGCAGCGAGCCCGTTCAGCAAAACCCTTGTTGCTACCGTCACGTTCAACGGTGACGTAGTACTTGTTGATCTGGACAAAGAAAACGCGTGTGTAACTTGTTACGACTCATGTACCCATTCTTAACATCTTTGGCCAGCATACTGAAAGCCATTAATGTGAAAACTCCTCTTACTTGTTGTGCTTTCACCGCGGAAGGCGCTGCCATATATCTCGGCACTGAAAATGGCAAACTCTTGATCCTTGATTTGAGATCACTGGAGAAAGAGCCCAAGTCGTTCACCATTGGAGATGGTCGAGCTGCCATCAAGGAAATTAATGTACAGGTTAGTATTTTATGTTTTCAGAATTATCAACCGATCATTCATATGTACAGGCGAAGTCCAAGTCTCACCTGATCGAGAGCGCTAGTATGAAAGCCAAGTCAAATTCGACGGCAGTTGTAAAGTCGTCTCCACAACGTTCTGCGTCCTCGACACGAATAACATCCATTAGTTCCATTACTACCGGTCGGGTGAAGTCTCCTGCGCGTGTTACGGTTGCGTCAAAGATTCGTGGGGGAGGTGGAGTTACACCCAAGAAGAAGCTTTTTCCTCCCGCTCGAACCCCATTGTCCGAGACCAAGAATTTGGGATTTGATGCACGGCCAGCAACTTCGCGTTCTCGTATGAAATTCGCCTTCCTTGTCGCCACACAAAGCACTTATATGGCTTCTTAGCAACACTCCCTCCTCGTGCCAAATCTCTGAGACTTCAAAGAAGCAAGGAGCACGAGGAAAACCTCGATGACACCGCCCTGCCGCCTTTCCATGGGTCAACCGAGGTAGCGAATGCAAAACAACGGACCAAACCTAGCTTGTCCCATAAGGTGGGAAAAGACATCCAACATCTAGGCCATGGTTCTGTGCCAGAATCCATCTCCGGGCACTTGGCAGGTATGCGAGTCCGGTCAGGTCCCACGTTGGACGACGGCGCCAGAAACGAAGGGAATCGTCCAAAAGCTACGACCCGTCGGGTGATCTCTGAGTCTGCCGAGACCACAGCTAATGGACGAAAGCACGCATCCTCTGTTTCTGCTCAGAGTAAAACATCATCCTCGAAAGAAGTCAACGGAGCTGTGCGCATGCAGCGAAAACGAGAGCAACAGTCGGCCACGCCAGATATCGGTGATGATCTTGAATTGTCCTCCCCGGAGCTGCCACGCGAACCTGTGACGCCCATTTCATTGGGGAAAAATGCAACGAAAGCTCCATTGGCGAGCACCGCTGGTACCGGTATTGGTATACTTGGGCTTACGAGCCCCGAAGTTGCAAAATGGGCAAAAGGCGAGGATCAGAAAGGGAAGGGGAAAGAAAAGACAGTTGAGGTGAAGAAGACCAGGTTTGCGCAGCATCCGGATGTTAAGGAGTCGTCCGGAGTATGCGATGAGTCAGAAGATGAAGGCGGTCCAGAGATCCTTGCAGACGAGCAGCAGGGTGGAGAACAAGATCTTTCCTTGCAGGTGTCACCACGTCGGCCAACTGCTCCACCGACATGGCTCCAATCGCCGCACCGCTCATCAGCTGCAAGTCTGAACATGAATGCAGCTGCACAAGATTTTTTGCGGGGCATTGTGCACGAAGTCATGTACGACTTCCAGCGCGAGACGAAGGCAGAGATGATGGGTTTACATTTGGACCTCGTTCGGATGGGTAGAGGGTGGAAGCAGGAGCTCAGAGAGATAATAGAGGAATGGAGTGGGGAGATTCAAGAGTTGAAGGCGGAGAACAAGCGGTTGAAAGAGGAGAACAAAAGACTGCGAAGAGGTTATTGATAACGCGCTGATGCTGCTTACGCTCAAATGGCTCGCCTCACCATTACTCAAAGCTTTGCAAGGACGTAGCCAGGCACCAGGGAGTAACTGCATGTCGTTCGGGCGTATTGTATTGTGACACATTTGTACTTTTTTTTCTGGCTCAATTTACAAGCTCCTGTTCGTGCTCGAATTGTAGACTATGGACTCGTGTGAAAGATTGAAGATGCGCTTAGAGTAGAACTAGAACTCGGAAAGATGATGGGGGCTCAAGTCTCTGTTAGAACCTATTAGTCCCCTATACTACTGACAGTTTTATATACTATGCTACTCAATTGATAAAGTAATCGTATAGAATTACTTTATCTTCGACCTTAGGTGAGGCCGTGTATTGTTTGTACTATGTTTGGCCTAATGGATAATGCTCGTTATCCAACAACTCGGATACGTGCTCAGCATGAACGAAGGTTTGTCTTCTGCATGTACACAATTGAGAAACGAGAGTTACGAGACCCTCGATCACCCCGTCCGCATCGGCCAAACACCTTGATAATGATAGTATTATAGTGATGTGTCTCCGATTTAGAGTACATGGATTGTATGATTTATGAGTTGTCCTGTTCGTTGCTGTATCATCCAAGTCGAAATGTACAAATCTGTCCTCATAGAACAAGAGAAAGAGAGGGAAACAAACATGGACTGTCATACTTAGGACAGTAACTTAGCTTTCCGCACTTTGTCCATACCCTGCGTTTAGGGTGTATAAATCCCCAGTTCTTTCATTGTACAGTAGTCGGCTCAGCCTGAAGTTCAGGCTCCCCTGTCATAGTCGCCTTCCGAGTCCCGGGCTTCTTCATACCCGGGACCCAACGCCATAGATAATAGTAGTCGTCTGGTAACTTTATGGCAGGCCGACGAGCGCAAATAGACGTATTGAACCTCCACCCAGGCCGCTCACGCACTATCACACTCATCAACTGACCCTGATCCTCTAATACCTGAGCTCTGACTGGGCCAAGGTCCGCCAGACAGAGCTCGACCTCCGGTAAGTCAGGTGTACCATCAGTCGTACGGCGCGCAAATTCTTCCGTACGTCGCTCCAACATCTGTTCCGTCACCATGGCTAGGTTGATTTTCAAGCTGCTCAAGCGTTCCATGTGTGGGGTGGTCATGTCGAGCGCACGTTCCTCCTCTGGATCGCGTCGTAACTCCGATTCACTTATCTCCAAAAAGGTCAGCGATGTACGGACAGTATTCAAGGCCGCAGTGAGTCCGGCGTTGGTCAGATGCGTGACGCGGAATAGGGTGAGTCGTGAGAGGGTTGATTGGGAAGTGTTCGCCAGGCATGCAAGTTCATCGTCCAACAGGATCAAGTCCGTAAGCCTGAGTTCGGTGAGATGAAAGGACAATGAAGGGAGAGGCACATAAAAAAATCTGGGCATGAGTAAGGTGATGTTGCTCGACACAGAGAGAGTCTTCAACGATGGGCATCGTGCAATGCAGTATAGTAAATGGATCACGGTGAGCTGACCAGTGCATGTGACTTGCAACGAATCAAGGTTGTTAAGCCCCCAAAGGGCATCCGTAAGATCTTTTGGTGAGACAAACATTGTCAACCCAGGAGAGAGAAAAAGGATCTTAACGTTTTTAGCGATGCGCAGGATGGAGAGGAAGGCTTGGGAAAATTCCGAGTAATTCTGCGAGCTGCTCTCCCGAGCAGGGTGGTGTGCGAAGTAGGTTGTCGAGAGGAACTTGATGCGAAGACCGAGACTAGGACATGCAACGAGTTTATTTGCAAAGCCGATTATTTCAGCGGGTTTGCCCTTTAAGTTTCCAGCAGAGAATAGCTGGCCGTCCAGATAACGAAAGTCATCCAAGAGTAGGTTGAGTGCACATGTCCAATCTCTGCACACCAAGGCGGAGTTCAAGACGTCTTGTCGCCAGCCTTCATGTGTCAGCGGCAAGTGGTCAAAAATGAAAGGAAGGACGTCTGTGGGAAGGGGGATGGTTCTGCGTCCACTCGTGGGGACGACGCGCACGACTCTACCAACTGTCCCAGGTGGTTCCAAATGATGGAGAGATGGAACGAATCGGACAACGCCACGGACAATCTTGGTGTCCAGTAAAAAAGAACTGGTGAATGAAAACGACACGGTCTCGGTGTCTTCTGTCAAGGGATGGTTGAATTCGAAAAGTTTGACACTAGAGCATGGGGCCGAGGTAGATCCACTTGGAGGCTGGGTGAGCACGATCTTACCGAAGCCTTGATTATGGTAAATCAGGGGGTGGTATTGATCGACCATGAATGCGATATGGTAGTTCGGCAGAGTAGGATCGTTCTGTATTGTGGGAGGGCCCCCGATGGGTGATGGAGATGGATGGGGCGTAATTTGCTGAGGACATACTCCGAGTCAGATAGATTGTAGTAATGAATGTTGAAAACAAAATCATCCGTACCCAAAAGTCGCGAAACTTGTCATTGGCAACAACATCGCTCAACAGCAATGTCAGACGAACGCTCGAAAACTGACGCTGAGCTCCACTGTCGAAGATCACGGAGAGTACGGTGACTACCGTTTCAGCTGGTTCTGAGTTTGAGGGGCGTAAGGTAACCCAATCGTATTCGGTTGTCCAACAACCATGGTCAATCATGGTAGGAAATCGTAGGATACGATTTAGATGCGATCGGGATAAGTATCATCGATACTCCGCATTAACGCCGGACTCAGCTGGATGTTCCACACGCTCGTCATGTTCCCATCACGCTCAAGTTCTTCCAGCTTAGTTATTAGACATCCAAAATTCAGAAAGGGTTTCAATCTATAACCTGAGATTAGACAATGGCATGGAGCCAACATTGAACATGAGGACCATGCGGACAGACTGTGGCACCCGTCAATGTATCAAGATCACGTGATCCCGTCGTACAGCAAGATAATGCCCTCAGGCCAGTAAGCTCGCCATGAACTGCACTCTGGGCGCTTCATCTGCAAACACGGTCAACGCGCTCGTATTCTCAGGTGGTGAAATATGGAGTCAAGACGAGTCAGACACACTACCAAGCGCAAATCTCCTGATGGCGCCAGGACCATCGGACGACAAAACGAACCAGTCGAGCCGTTCAGACGAAGAACAGAAAGTCAGCACATACGTACGCGTTTTTGAAGGTGCTTTTCAATATCCTCTCTGTTCTGGATCTGTGGGTTAGACTCACGTTCCTTTAGACATGGTCTGTACCATAATCAAGGATGAGACACATCTGCTTAGCGATGAAGAATTTGCGCTCCTGACAATTTTTGCTCACCTCTCCTGTACGTGAGCCCATTCTCTTACCTTGGATTCCGGAATACTTCTCACTCGGGACGAAGATAACGCACGGTTCCTCATGGTGAAGTTACTGCTCAGAAAGCAGGACACCTGGCATCGCCTTGATACTTTGAAGTACGAACGCGACCTTGGTTCCGTTTCAGCCATTGTAAACGCGATCGACGAACTATGCAAAACGCCCCCCGAGACATCTGATATAGTCAAGGAGGAGCTAGAAGAACAAGAGGTTGTGGACCTCACGATGAACGAGAGTGTCGCGAATCCGGAACAACAGCAGGACGAGCCAGCGTCCGTAAAAGCAGAACCCTCCAAACTACTGTCAGACGATAGACCTTTCGTTTTAGCCAGAGGCGAACGGGAAATGGATTTAAAGAGTTTATTAGAGTGCTTGAGAGTGGACGAACTCAAAGCTGTCGCCAAGCAACTAAGACTCAAGACAAACCAAAAGGCAGGTCTCCTTTTGTCAAACGACGTCCAACTAATTAAATTGCTTGCAGAAAGATGACCTTATCAAAGACCTCCTTGGTACATCGTCCTCGCAGTCAACATTAACCGATTTTGCTTGCAGGGACGGTTTCACGCCATCCAAAGCTCGTGGCCACCATCAAACCAAATTGACATTTGGCAAGTTGAGGTCACAGCAAGATAGGCTCAGGCAGATTGTCCTCCATTACATAGGTGTGTACCCCGCAGTTAGAGTGGTCGTAACTCAACCCATCCAAAGTCAAATGCGTGCGAGTTGATGAAGAGTTTTTCGGTGTTATACATCGGGTAAACCTCGTATACTTTCGCATGTGGGTTGTCATTATTCAGTTCGCGTGGCGTGTTTTTACTCGTTCCTGCTAGGACTCAATATACTCCTGGTATACTCGTCGCAGCACTTTTGTCTCGCTTTGGGAAGCGAGCCTACGCAGGGTACGATTTTGAACGTACCAAGGATGTCTGGCCCACTCGCCAAGCTCTCGTTGACTATGAAAAGGTACTTATTCTGGAAGGGGAAGTGGACACGTTCCTTGCTGGGAATGTACCTCTTTTGGGTGGCAGAGCGGTTGGGACCAAAACTCCCGTCGTCAGATTCTTACCAACTCCTGTTACTACCCGAAATGCAAATGGTAGCAGAGCAGAGGAGGATCTTAGAGATCAAGACATGGATCCCGATGTCAAACCTGATAGTGTCCGTGTGCGGGGTGCGCGCATGGTGATGGACATTTTTGAGCGAGTGTATCCTTCCTGGCAGGACCTCGTGAAGACTAAAGGTGAAGAAGAAAGCCGAGCGGTTGGATTGGAACGGTTCCATCACGGTTTGCTTGTTTGGTGGTCGCTTCTCCTTCGTAGCTGAAGATTTCTCACAGGTTATGTTCTCACACGGATTATCTGCAAAGGAAGTGCTGCACTTGGTATTCTTGGGGAGCACGAACGAGAATTAGAGGTCCTAGAAGCCCTTCTAGCTCAAAAGAAGTGGCGACGCGGCCAACGTGGGAAGTGGCATGAACGGCGTGCAGTAATTCTCTCAAAACACCTTCCAAAGAACGAGGAAACCATGGAACGGACGTTGGATGCAGTTATGGAGGCACTCAGAGACCCTGACACACATATCGGTAAGGTGAATAACCTGAGGTTGGTTTATCAGTGCTAAAAGTATGCAGTTTTCCGGCCAAAGCTTCAGAAACGTCTCAGAAAACTCGAAAATAAACTCAAGATACCTGCTCAAGAGCGACATACTTGCGAGGGCACCCTTATGGACGCCGATGAAGTCGAATTCAAAGCTTTCCGCCTTAAACATCGGGCAGCTAGCCTGAAGCTCGACCGCACAGGAAGGTGTATCGATGGCAATACATCACAGCAGGGAAATCATGATATCAAACGTTATTATTCGCCTGTGGCCACCTCAGTGAAACCCGATCCCGACTCGAGAGTGACACCCACAGGTCGCAACGAAACGTCGGTGAGATAGCTAGGTCGAAAAGTTTGCAAGAAGTCCTCACTTTGGTGCAGTCAGACATACCGAAAGGAAAAAGCCTCTGGTTGGGTCGGAATGGCGAGGAATTGACTGTCGAACACCTAGCCCTCCAACGTTACAAGGAACAAGGGTTCAAGGGGTCTGCATCTCCCTTCATGATTCGTGCATGCTTTCTCAATCATAATTCATCCAGCGTCCACTGTGAGACTCGGGTTATCTCCATGTTGTTTGGCCTCCTGTTCTGGGATATCATCTTTAAATCGATCCCTGGTGCCTTCGAGACGCCTTACCAGACTGCCCCCCTGGATATCGCAGAAGACTCTTTTTACCACGCACGGAAAGATCTCATAGAAGAGCAACTCACTGCCATCGAGGCTGGCAAAGGCATCGATCTCGTTCGGGATGTCGACGCTAAGAACAGAGCCAGTGAGACATGGTGCGTTGGTGTTCGGTGGGACTTGTTTAGTAGCGAAGACCTCGTCGACATTGTAACGGTCAGTAAATCGATTCCAAATGCTGACTATATGAGCTCATGAACAATCACACAGTGCATTGGCGGAAAAGCACTTTCCGTCATCTGTCGCGTACTCTGCGAAGACTACAAGTTTGGATCATCTGGTGGACCAGACTTGTTCCTGTGGAACGCCGACAAGGGCACTTGCAAGTTCGTGGAGGTCAAGGGCCCTGGTGATTCCCTTCAAGAAAACCAACGGGTACGCACAGCACGCATGGCTAATCCATGTTCACGAGCTGATACCTCGTCCAGGTCTGGATTGACATCTTGCTGAAAGCGCCGGTAGCCGTAGAAATCTGTCGCGTCGCGGAGGACGGGGTCGAAGCCGACAAAAAGCCGAACGCGCGAACACCTAAAAGCAACCGCAAGAAATCCAAAAAGGCGCTTCGCAAAGAGGAAGAGGCTGTTGACGCCGACGACGCCGACGCCCTTCCAACTTTGGACGACGATCTATATGTGGGATCGGAGGAGGACCAGCCAGTGCGCTCTTCCCCGGGTCCCGTCGACGTCCGTAGTGTCACTCGCTCTGCGGTCTCCATTATGCCATCCCCGCGCACCCCAGGGACATCTATAACGTCGAAGCGCATGGCCAGCCCCTCTGGAGTTATGTCACCTCCCTCTAAGCGGCCAAGAGCATCATAGGTCACCCCATCCATTAAGTTGGCATTATATTTATTGTTTTTTTTTTTTTTGCTGTAACATCCTCCATGCTCGCCTATGTATGCGTGCGAGTAGGGCGAGAGGGGGCCCGAAATTCGAAGGCTCCCTCGGCATTGTTATTCTTTAGACTTGAGATCGTCCTTGATCTTGTTTACCAGGGAATCTACGAGTTACTTGGATTTGGATTCAATTTTTTGTTATCGATCTACTTGTTGTCTGTGCAATTATTGAGATCTGAGATTTCATACTAGTATGCTGAAATAGATTATATTCCAGACTGTGTGGGTTTGACTACATAAAAAAAAAAGACAAGAAAGATCTACTCCATCGTATGCCCTAATTGTATCCAATGAATCGGGAAACTCAGTACGTGCGCTTGAAAGGAGGAACAGCTTTGCACTCGTTCTCATCAAGAGTCTCGTCGATGACATCACGGTACTTGATAGTAACATCTGGCGAGCTGGGATCATTCCACGTCAGAGTATGCTTCATCCAGTACTCGTCGTCACGCTAAAAGATGGATAAAGTCAGAATACCAGACAGGCGTGAGATTTAGGAACTGACGTCTGGGAAGTCCTCGCGTGCGTGAGCACCACGGGATTCCTTCCGAGTGGCAGCAGCCGTGATGGTCTGGACAGCGCACTGGAGAAGGTTGCGCAGTTCGAGGGTCTCCACGAGGTCACTGTATGCGCGTCAGCTCTAAGTTCTCCATCATGTTCGACGAGCCACGTACGAGTTCCAGATCATGCTCCGGTCCTTGACACCGACATCCTTAAAGGAATCAAAAATGCCACGCAGCTTCACAACCCCCTCGTCCAGACTCTCTTGAGTGCTGTTTACCCAGGTCAGCTCAATGCAGCAAAAGTCAGCTTGGGGTCACTACTGACCGGAAGACGGCAGCGTCAGCTTGCATAGCCTTTTGCATGTCCAATCTTATAGAGGCAGTTGACTTGGGGCCATCTGCATTGCGAACCTCGTCCAAGAACTCGACGCTGCTGAGCCCAGCCTCATCAGGGATCTTCTTGTGCGGCTTTCCAGGAGTAAGGTTTTCCTTGATGTGGTTGGCACAAGCACGTCCAAAGACGACAATATCAAGGAGGGAGTTTGCACCGAGACGGTTGGCGCCATGGACAGACACGCAGGCAGCCTCGCCAGCAGCATATAAACCAGGAACAATCTTATCGTTGCCATTCTACAGGAGCGTCGGTCAGTGGAGGACTACCATGCACTCAATCGGCGTACCTCGTCAGTCGTGATAACCTCACCAGTGTATTTCGTAGGAATTCCGCCCACTAAGTCTTTGTCAACCAATGCGAATCACCTCAAATCAGCAAAACTCACTATTGTAGTGGACGGTGGGTAATACTGGGATAGGCTCTTTGGTAACATCGACACCAGAAAAGATAGCGGCGGTCTCCGAGATACCAGGTAGACGCTCATGGAGAACTTCGGGAGGCAGATGGCTGAGTTGCAGATAAATGTGGTCCTTGTCGGGCCCAACGCCACGTCCCTCGCGGATCTCAATGGTCATCGACCGCGAAACAACGTCGCGAGAGGCGAGATCCTTTGCAGTCGGGGCGTATCGTTCCATGAAACGCTCACCCTCAGAGTTTAACAAGTATCCGCCCTCACCACGAGAACCTATTCATCCAATAAGATCATATAGATAGGCATGGAATACATGACTTACCCTCGGTGATGAGACATCCAGCGCCGTAAATACCGGTAGGGTGGAACTGAACGAATTCCGAATCTTGTAAGGGAAGACCTGCACGGGAAACCATGGCGTTACCGTCTCCGGAACACGTGTGTGCACTCGTGCAACTAAAGTAGGCTCGTCCATAACCACCGGTAGCCAAGACAGTCTGGTGAGCTCTGAAGCGGTGAAGAGTACCGTCCTCCATGTTCAGAGCAATGACACCGACACACTCGCCGTCCTGCATGATCAAGTCGAGGGCAAAGTATTCAATGAAGAAGTTGGTGTTATGGCGAAGAGACTGGCCATAGAGGGTATGGAGCAAAGCATGGCCAGTACGGTCGGCGGCAGCTGCACAACGGTATGCCTGCCCACCTTTGCCATACTGTAGAGACTGACCACCAAAAGCACGTTGATAAATTTTACCCTCCTTTGTCCGGGAGAAAGGTACACCATAGTGCTCAAGCTGGGGAAAGCGTCAATCTACGTCATCTCTGGATTTGATCCGCTATGACGTACCTCGATGACGGATCTCGGTGCTTCACGACACATGTAGTGGATGGCGTCTTGGTCACCAAGCCAGTCTGAACCTTTCACCTGGACCGGCATAAGTCGAGGGCACATACGGACCCCAAAGTCACCGTACCGTATCGTACATATGCCATCTCCAGTCGTCCTCGGTCATGTTCTAGAAAAAAAAATTAGGTATGCAACGAGGGAAAGATATTCTGATTACACACGCCGAGTGCAGCATTGATACCACCCTACAAGATTGGGTCAGTTCAGAGCGACGCATATACGACGCGCCGACTTGCCTGCGCAGCCACGGTATGACTCCGAGTGGGGAATAACTTGGTGATACATGCGGTGTTTAGACCCGCTTCTGCCAGACCAAAGGCGGCTCGAAGGCCAGCACCACCCGCACCACTTTCGAGCGACAGGTTAGCTTGGCTAAGCGTGTCAGATCAACACCTACACGACAATTGCATCGTATTCATGTTCGATGAGCGGATACTTTCCCGAAGACCAGGACTGGCGTAGAGTGCGTGAGCGGAGGTTAAGAGCGGCGTGGGGAGATAATACCTTGACCTCTTGTGCTTTTACAGGGTTTGTCGCAGCGACCTTGCGGGCGGGAAGCGTCGTAGAAAAGGAGCGTCGAGAGCGGAGAAGGGACCTTTGAGGGACAGCCTTTGCCAACGATTTTGTGAACATTGTGGGCGGCGAAACAGAGTCGACTCAACGAAATATTTATTGCCGTTTCCGGTCCGTCACGATCGCGCGTGAAAACTCTCTCATGCCAAACTACCTCAACACTCCAAGTGGGTCCTGCTCTATCACCGCTTCGCCAGTTGTTTCACTACCGACTACCTTACCGTCCGATACCCTCTCGAATGAATTACTCCCAGGCATCCGCGCAGGTGCCCGAGGGGGCATTGTTACACGCGGCGGCGCTGAACGTGGCCCAGGCGCAACCCGAGCCGCATGGGACGAAACAAACCCACGCAGTGTCTCATTCACGCTCGGGGGGATAGTGGTGTTTAGCCCAAATCGCCGACTCTCCCGAGCCTGTGACCCAGATCCTGCCGTCCCGACCGATGGTGATGTTTCACGTGCTTCCCAACGTCTTTTAAATTCCTCCTCTCCCCAGAGCCGCCGTTCGTCTATTTCGTTGATCTGTCCACTCAGCACATCCCGCACATACGATAGAGATTCCAATGGTTGCGTCCGTTGCAGTTGCCCATCCTGTTCCTCCGCCTGATTTAGCGTCTCCAAAATCCACGCGACAGCCTCGCCAAGACGTTTATTCTGTTGCCGAAGCCCTGCTAGTTCACGTGCAGATTCAAACTCTCTGCGGTGATCCCAAGTATATCGCTCCGTGGGCGTTCGTTCGTCAACAAGTGGATAGGAGGAAGCCGAAGACGACCCAATCGACGGAGCACGAACAAGAGTGGAAGTCAAGTCAGGAAGATTCCGCTTCATGGCACCTTAGCACTACACCTTGCAAACACCGACATCCTCACCTTGAACTCCGAAACGGCACTCATGACAGTCTTGTTGATGCCTAGGCTTTCACCACGATCCAAAATTCCACGCGCGATTTCGGGAAGGCCAAGCTGAAATGAAGGTTGCTGACGCCCACTCTCTGTTGGAGGACTACCCGACCTGTGCTCCGACGCGGACATTTGATGCGTTCTCTCGATAGGACGTGCTCTTCGTCTGACAACCGGTGGGGGCTCTGGGACTTCAATGGGGATATTCAAGAGATTTCGGTTTTCGACCACCAAGGATGCTCCTGCAGAGGGCGTATGCAGTATCTCCAGTGCTGTCGCCTGACGGATAAGAAGTAATATATGATGAGGCGTTCCCTCATGGACCGGACATGGCGGATACCGCAGGAGCTGCATAAGTTGAGTGCTGTAATCCGATGATATGACTAGGTAGGATCACTGTTAGTAGCCAGTGACCAATTTATAATCTTCTCCTTACGTTTCGTTCGTATGCGTATCAGCATCGCTACGCATATCCACTGTACGATTGAGGGAATAGGAGACGAGCTGGCAAACAACCCATCCCATAACATCATCGCTTCATGCATCGGGAACTCTCGCGTGAAGAGTAATCGGAGCCATCGTCTTCATAATACCATATGTCAACAGAACGCAAGCAAAACGGACTACTACATACAAACCATACATCTGGGGCTCGACACCCACAGACTGCATCGCGTCATGCAGCACAGGATCAACAGACTTGAGAAGTGCGCCCTGTATATTGTTGCACGTTTCGATGATTGGCGAGACATACGGCTTCAGATTTATCGGTCCACGAACCGAAGGCGGAGAGGTCGGCTCCCGCCATTCATACCAGTGCGAGATGTTGCGCATCAATGAGGAAAATAACGCCCAAGCATCCGCAGCAACCCACGATCGAGCGCACAGCTCGCAGAATAAAGGGTCCAGCCCCGATGACTCCGATTCCGCCACAGAGTCGAAATCTACGGCCAAAGACATGAATTATGCTTCAGCTTTTGAATAGGAAACGGATGAGTAGACTGGAAGTCAAGGATGGAGGGACGATCAGGGCAATGTAATAGTCGGGTAACTTACCGATAGCATAAAACAATGGAGCGAGCACCTCGTGCATGCCTTGTCGATACCCAATATCCGGGTGCATCACGCAGTAGAGGAATAATACGTTTGTCAGTTGATGTTGAATGTCTTGATTTCGAAAATAGCCCATGTCCGGGAATCTACGCGCGCGTCGATGCGATCCTGGTCGATCCCGATTCCAAGACCCACTCACGTTCTCTCCACATCTTGCTGGATCGTCTTTCGAAGGTCCACGGCAGCAAACCACGCTTTCCACGGATTCTGTCGACCATGAACAGAGCTCGACAAGTTGAATAGCAAACGGCCCACGTACCTCGTCATGTAAACTCAACGGGTTGTTCGTCTCCAAGTCTGTCGTAGTTTGCGTCTTGCGCCTCGGTATCGTCAGACCGGGCACGACAAAACTCTCGTCGTAGCTCCCATCGGGGGCTCTCATCTTTTCCAACAACAATCCCGAGAACTGTTTGCGGGAATTCCGAAGCAGTTCGATGGGCGCGCGTGGCACCTCGGATGGCAGCTGGAGTGGCTCGTCCTTCAAGAGAAACAGCTGTCAGACGTGAGATGAGCACATGTAGCCAACCAGATACATCTATAACGATGTCTTGCCTTCCATGCAAGACTCCGTCCTGGGATTCCGATGGTTACATCTGATGAATGCAACAAATGTCCTTGACTAACGGAATCTCTGAGTTTCGAGAGTGTGGAACCACTGTGGAAGAGTTGCTGGAAGACACGGCTGCGTTGACATGAGCGCCGGGTACTGCTTACAGGCCATAATTAAATGTGGACGCACCATGTTAATCGTGGTTGGGCCGCATGCCGGTGCTCGGCCATTGTTTAGATGTTGCCAATGCTAGCTGGATCGTGCAATGCAAGCGTTGTCGTGCGACGATGCGATGTACTGATCACACGCCACAACTAGTACTAGTCTCTCGTGTCTATCGTAGCGGCGCAACTTGCGCCAGTCCCCGATGCCTACTTATAAGTACCAGTAACAACTATTTATTGGAAACTCAGGATATCTATATCTACATCACAGCCCTTCGGGCAGCCATGAACCACACACGCACCGCAAGTCTGGAATGAGGACGCCGCCGCCGTCTCGATGCTGAGGAGTTACGATTTCTCCCGCCTGAATCGGCCTGATCGCCTGGCCACGTCTTGTTATCGAATGTGCGATTAATTATAATTTGTAAATAGTATTCAAGTTTCTTCCCAGTGTCCGATGTGCCGGTGAACCTACCACAGGCTCATTTTGCTCATGCGTATATATCACAACAAACACACGCACAATGGGTGATATTCTCTTGCCAGACCTTCATTCATTAGTTTTGCATCATCTGATTCAAGTCTCTTGCCTCAGGATGTAGTGTATTGAATTCCCGATATTTCCTGGCTCGAACAGTAGTGATGACCGTATGACTATCAAGTGAAGTTGGCGAAAACTCATGGTAAGAATTTCATTCTAAAATGCTCTGTATACCGTACAAGCTGCCTAGGAATTATGAATTGAAAGTACAACGTAACATGATGCAATGAAATCGGACACATCGTATGCAAGCATAATCCGGTGATCAACCAACCCTTTAATCAACCTCCTCCACACTTGGTCCATCCTCAGAAGCACCAGGGAAGCCACCTGGCGCACCCCCAGGGAAACCACCAGGTGCACCACCAGGAAAACCGCCTGCACCCGCACCCGCAGCGCCGTAAAGTTTTTGCATAATTGGGTTGGCAATGGCCTCAAGCTCCTTCTGCTTCTCCTGGTATTCTTCCTGTGAAGCCTCTTGCGACTGGTCTAGCCACTGGATGGCATCATCAACGGCACTCTTGAGCTTCGCCTTGTCAGCAGCATCGAACTTGTCGGCAAGCTTTTCATCGGTGAGTGAGTTACGAAGGTTGTAGGAGTACGACTCGAGGGCGTTCTTGGCTTGGATGCGCGCAGCGGCGGCCTCGTCCTCAGCTACAAGACCATGTCAATAACACACCCAAGGCAATCTGACCACAAACTTACCCTTGTACTTCTCGGCCTCGCTGACCATACGCTCGATCTCCTCCTTCGACAAACGGCCCTTGTCGTTGGTGATAGTG
Source organism: Aureoboletus auriporus (assembly GCA_038089615.1). Taxonomy (NCBI): domain Eukaryota; kingdom Fungi; phylum Basidiomycota; class Agaricomycetes; order Boletales; family Boletaceae; genus Aureoboletus; species Aureoboletus auriporus. Next base: position 55,148 of record JBBPLF010000111.1, read on the forward strand.
ATGCGGTTCGACTTGCCCGTGGTCTTGTCAACCGCAGACACGTTCAAAATACCGTTGGCATCGATGTCGAAGGTGACCTCTATCTGAGGAACACCACGGGGAGCAGGTGGAATGCCCGAAAGCTCGAACTTGCCAAGCAGATTGTTGTCCTTGGTGCGTGCACGTTCGCCCTCGTATACCTGGATCAAGACACCAGGTTGGTTATCCGAGTAAGTCGAGAATGTCTCCGACTTCTTGGTAGGAACAGTGGTATTACGCTTGATGAGAGCAGTCATGACACCTCCAGCGGTCTCGATACCAAGCGACAAAGGAGCGACGTCGAGAAGGAGGAGATCCTGTGTCTTTTCAGAGGTGTCACCGGAGAGGATAGCGGCCTGAACTGCAGCACCGTACGCGACGGCTTCGTCAGGGTTGATGCTCTTGTTTGGCTCCTTTCCGTTGAAGAAATCGGAGACGAGCTTCACGATACGGGGAATACGTGTGGAACCACCGACCAAGACGATCTCGTGAACGCTTGCCTTGTCGATCTTGGAGTCACGAAGGACCTTTTCAACTGGTTCAAGCGTGCTACGGAACAAGTCCTGGCACAGCTCCTCGAAACGAGCACGCGTAAGAGAAGTGTAGAAGTCGATACCCTCAAAGAGAGAGTCAATTTCGATGGAAGTTTGAGTGGCAGAGGAGAGAGTGCGCTTGGCACGCTCGCATGCCGTACGGAGACGTCGAAGGGCACGAGGGTTAGAAGAGAGGTCTATACAACACTCAGCGCAATCGAGACCGAGGGGAAAAAAAGCTCACCCTTTTTGTTTTTGCGCTTGAATTCTTGGACAAAGTGGTTGACAAGACGGTTGTCAAAGTCCTCGCCTCCCAAGTGGGTGTCACCGGCAGTGGCCTTGACTTCAAAGATACCCTCTTCGATGGTAAGGAGGGACACATCAAAGGTTCCTCCACCGAGATCAAAGATCAGAACGTTGCGCTCTCCAGACACCTTCTTGTCGAGACCGTAAGCAATAGCGGCGGCAGTGGGTTCGTTGATGATACGAAGGACGTTGAGACCGGAAATGGTGCCGGCATCCTTGGTTGCCTGACGTTGGGAGTCGTTGAAGTAGGCAGGGACAGTAACAACCGCGTTGGTAACGGCGTAGCCCAAATATGATTCGGCAGTTTCCTTCATCTTAAGAAGAACCATGGAGGAAATTTCCTCGGGAGACTGTGATGACATCAGAGGAGGCAGATTCCAGGTATGAATCGAATTCTTACAAATTCCTTGGTCTCGCCGCGGTATTCAACGGAAATGTATGGCTTTCCGGTCCTGTTGAACACCTTGAAGGGGAAGTGTTTGATATCAGACTGTACTTCAGCATCGTCGAATTTGCGACCAATCATGCGTTTGGCATCAAAGACGCTGGGAGAAATGCGTGTCAGGGATGGGAACGAGGAGATCAAGAGATGGATTTACGTATTAATAGGGTTCATGGCGACTTGGTTCTTTGCAGCGTCACCGATGAGACGCTCGCTCTCTGAGAAAGAGACATAAGAGGGCGTTGTCCGGTTACCCTGGTCATTGGCAATGATCTCGACACGATCGTTCTGCCAGACACCCACACAACTATAGATCCGATTAAGCACACGATACTTGAGCAAAGAGACCAGACTCACGAGTAGGTTGTGCCAAGATCGATACCGATAGCTTTTGCCATGGCGAATGTGTTTTAGGAGGTAACTGGTGATGAAGATCTAAGCTCCTGGTGGTCGTCACTGGATGTGATGAGAACTCACTAGGGTTGACGATGACGACGAGAGAAGACTGAGGATGGATTATTGGAACGAGAAGGGGTTATATAGAGAGTGATATTCTCCGTCGTTCCAGGACCTTCTTTCAGTATTCTAGATCGTTCTTTTGTGACGTAGTGTGATTAGATAATGAAAAAGACTCGACTCGACTTTCCTCTTCTAGCAACTTCCTCCACTTCGTGTATGGTTGTATTAACGTTGTTCAGGTAGAGAGGTCTAGCAGATCCGTGCGTGTACGGTACACAGGAAGGAAAAAAAAAATCATCGCATGCACATTCTTGATGCTACATGCTCCGATGAATGAAAGAAAAAGAAGAGAAAAGAAAATAGCAGTCTTTCTTGGTCATGCGAGTGAAAAAGAATGGGGCAACGCGAAGGAAACGAGAGGGAAATAGGCTGGAGTGTCATCAAGAGTCATCAGTGGAAAAGGACGCCAGGTCAGCTATTTACAGCCAACGACAGAATGCAGAAAGTGGATGCTTGTCAGTAACAAAATTGGTCCAGGTTACGCCCCGTTGGAATGCGGTCCGATACCAATCGTGTCCTCTAGACTGCGATGGGCTTGAAGATCACGAATAACCGACGGATCGACTAGCGAGCTTGTTAAGAACATATTATACGTCCCCAAAGATGGATCACCTGGCAAGACACTCTTCCTCCGAACATGAGGACTTTGCGACACAGGTGAATGTTCGCCCCCGACCCGGGGATAATCGCGCTAAAGTAGCATGTAAGTACGCGTTTACAGCATATTGTATGCACGAACATCCAAACCAGGGTCCGCCATCGGTACCCTTTCGATCCCGCTCTCATCCAATTCTGCTGGCACTTCGTCAATTGACACCGCATTCAACTCCATTGATAACTCCAAAATATCCGAGTCGTCGCCGATGGAAGGCGGTGGGGGCGGCGACCGTTCAACCTCTCTGAATCCCCTTGGCAGCTTGCCGCCAGCATTTTGTAATGCCATTTCGCGCACTTTTTGCCATTGTTCATATCGGTCGACTGCGTGTTGTTGCTCACTGAAAGCAGTTTAATTAACACGTCGGTCACGAGAGAAAAAAAACGAACTCGATCTTGCGTTGTTTATACTGCTGCAACGTCGCATCGAACAGCTCTGGGTTGATTTCCATGAATAATTTGAGAGCATTGTATACCATTCCATGTATTGTTCTGTATGTCACAGTCGAATCCAACCGTCTTCGAAAAGAAAAGAAGGCTTACCGATTCCAGTGGGATTTTGAATTCGTGTACAACGCGGGGAAGACGATAGGTAAGAGAATGGCCAAGTTATCGCTCATGAGGTTGACGACATATTCGTTGTTCCAATACAAGAGTGCTCGCTCAGCGACCTGGAAATGTTGACTGTTGATGCACCTGGCAAGCTGCTGGAACAAAGGGACTTGAATTTTTTGGAATTCAGCGGGGTCGGTGACGTCCAAGACTTCTTCAACCTCGTTCAAGAACATGACTTCCTTTGGTGAGTTGACCTTGGGCCAGTACTTGAGCAATCCCAACATGACTTCTTCTGCGAGGGAAGGGTCCTTTTCCAGAAACTGGACAACACAGTAGGCCAACTGAGGGTGATAAAGGGCCAGGCTCTTCACTTTGTGAAGTGGAACGAGCACGCGAGTTAAAAATGTCTTGTGTTCTTCCTTGAGAGGGAGGGCAAAACCATTGATGATCGAGCCGAGAATCTCCAAGAGTTCAGCTATGCCATTGTACCGCTCTGTCTCGTAGATGAAATGGTAAAAGACATTGCCTATGGATCGGCGAATGAAGGCGCGGAGATTGAGGAATTTGCCATATATACGATGAAGGGTAGTTTTGAGGAAATCACGCTCTCTTGGATCCTCGGAGTCAAAGAGTTCGAGAAGATTGAGCAGGAAAGGGTGGTCAATGTAGCGTTTTGCGAGATTTGTGTTAAAATCAGGGCTTTCAACAAAACGAAGGAAAAATTCGTAAACAATTTGAAGATGAGGCCAGGCGAGTTCGAGGACAGGCTCATCTTCTTCCGGATCGAATGCGTCACCGGTGGGGTTGACAGGAGGGGGTATAGAGCGAAAGAGGTTAACAGCAAACTACGGAAAGTAAGCTAGGGTGTGTTTGAGGAGTGGCCAAAAGACACACCATGTTGACAACCTCGGGGTATATATTTTCGGTGATTACGCCTCGTTGGGTGGTGATGTAGTCGAGCATTTCATGGAGAGTCTGCGCTTTAATCTGTTTACCTTTGAGTTCCGCACTGGCATCGTTGAAGTCGAATACCACGCGACACTGGTTGAGCTTCTTTATGAAGAGCTGAGACCTCTCTGAAGGAGGCACCTCTGGGGGGGTGTGAGCACGAAAATGGCGGGAAAAAGAAGAAACAAGCCTGCAAAAGGGGCAAGTCGCTCGATCTCTACCCTTTCTGTGACGACAAAGCGACTGCTGCGCTGCTTTCTGGGAGGCTTTCCGACGATGGGGATGGTGTCACGAGGGCCAGAGCGGAGGCGATTAAGGGTGTTGGCACGTGGGGGAGGGGCGTTGGCACCGGGCAGATCCAAACCCAAAGAAGTGCGCTCTGGAGAACCGAACTGGCCAGATCTGGGGGCAGGATCTGGGGCGGGATCAGAGCTGACGACGACGATGGGAGGGATCGGGGGTGACTGGTTTGAGTTGTTGTATCTACGATCGGGGACGGACGGCGGGGCGGGGGCTGGGCCACGGTTATACACGGCCTGTGGTTGGGAGGGGAGGGCGTGGTTGGTGTTGTTGTTGGGAGAAGCGTTCTGGAAGGCTTGGACGGGCTGGGGAAGCGGTTTGGCGGTGTTTGGCGGTGGGGGCGGGGGAGCAGCTGCGGGTGGGGGCTGAGATTTTGCATCCTTTGTCTTTGCAGACGCGGAGTCCTGAGAAGTCTTCCTGAGCTGTGCAAGAGAGTGAGGATTGGGGCGGGTGAAGACGGATGGAAGTACGCACAAAAGATTTCTTGAGACCCTTCATGGTGAATGCGATGGCAGAGCGGACGTCCGCAGAACGTGTGTGGTTTTGCCAGGCTTTGTCGAGGGCGTCGAGTCGTCGACCACTGACGGGATCGATGAACGCCCCGCCGTGATCAAACGTCACAACTGGTCACGTCACACACTACCCCGCTCGTCGTCGTCGTTGCTGCACTGGGCTGGGCGATCTCGCGGGCGACACGGCGTGTACACTGCGGTGCGACTGTGAGTGGGTCGTGCAGTCGCTGCGACGCTCGTCTTGTTTCCTTTTTTGACCATCCAGTCCAGCTCACAACCGCACAGCTGCTCTTTCTCTCGTATACCATGGCCGGTGAGTCCGCCCCTTCCTCTGCCCCACCACCCCGCTCACCCCCACAGCCATCTACGCCGTCTACACTTCTCCCACCCATCCACCCATCCCAAATCATCTCCCCACCCTCATCGTTACCCCACATGGTACGCTCTCACTCACTTGCCAGCCATCCTTGCCCTCACCCGCCCCGCAGGTCAGCCAAGCAATATCCTCTACTCATACCTGCACACAAATTACGTCCGTCTTCCCTGTCGTCCTCCTCCCCCCTCGCATTCACACCCCTACAGAATACTGAGAACTACCTCTTGACCCCCTCTCCCCAGGGCGACCTCTGCGTCGCAAAGCTCTTCCCCCCTCGTCAGAGTCAGAGCAAGTCCTCTGCTTCCGATCCCGGTCATTCCACCTCCTCTGCTGCACGTGTCGTTCGCTGCGAGGCTTCCCGCAATCTCAAGTGGTCCATCACGAACACCGGTGTCATTTCACCCATATACAAGCTTTCTCTTCCCTCCCCAGATTCCCCCGACCTTCCTCTTTTTCAAATATCAAAGCCAAACCCCAATGCTGCATTTTGGAGCATGTTCTACTTTGCCTATGCTGGCCATAATATACCCCCCAAGCGCATCGAATTCGGAAAGATACAGAAGAATCCTCCCGGCCCTAACGGTGGTGGAACTCGAATAAGTATCACCGGCAAATCCCCCGAGGAAAAGGCCGTATGGCAGACCTTGGGAGAGGGCAACGAAGACTGCGTCGAATGGGTCGTCCTTTGCGCAGCACTTAATCTACTCGAGTAAGTTCCGTAACCACTTCTCATGTCCACGCTCCCATTTTTGATCTCGCTTCGTGGTGTTTGTCGCATGTCTCGCTTCCTTATTCGTAGTGATGAAATTATAAAGGCCGCCGAAAAAAATTCCTCGTCACCTGCTCCGATCCCAAATGGTCCTCCCAGTACTAGCGGTCCAGGTGGGCGGCCAGCGCCTATCGCGCTCCACGATCCCGGCTCCACACCTAACCCTGCTGGTCAGCCGCGTCAAGGTCCCCCGCCACAGCAACCCTCCTCCCGTGGTCCACCACAACCTGGTGTAGGCTCAGCATCACCTGCTGGTGCTCGTTCCCCCCAGGGGTTCCCACCCCCACGAGGCTTTGTGCCTGCTCAAGCTCCCCTGAATCCAGCTGTACCAGGGGGATACCCTACTCCATCACAAGGGTATGGTCCAGGACCACGTCCACCACCCCAAGGGCAGCGCCCTGGCATGCAAGGTCCCCCGGGTGGTATGCCTCCACAGGGCTTGATCGCTGGTCGGCCCCCTCCACAACAATTCCCTCCTCCCTCTGGTCAGCCCTTGCCTCAAGGTGCCACACCAAGGAGAATGTGAACGCGATCCATCTTTAGTTATCTTGTTATCAATCGGTTGGTATATCACTTGCTCTTTCTCCTCGTCTTATTTTCCCTTAAGGTCGAATGTATTCGGTCGCTTGGTTAGTTATTATCTTGTTTGTTTTCAATTCTGATCAAGCACCGCGGACCCTCATCCCCCTTTATAAGCAGTGCTGCATGACTTTGGTGGATCGATTATTTGGAATAGCAAGGTTCACTTGAATCTTGAGTATACCTTGATGCCTGTAGGACTGAACTGATCCAACCTTTTTCTCTTTTCATTTAACGTGTATAGGGAAGAAAAATGTTATTTTCCCAATCCAAGCTGTAAGTACACGTGTATACTGTATGTGTATACCGTACACCTATCCCCCCCTTGCTGGTAATTACATAGGGTTAATTACCACCCCCTGGACTGGCAGGAACGTTGATGACGGTCCAGAGTCCAGATTTCCAAGTAGAAGGTGAAATGAGCGCGTCTGACATTTCCAATCAGTTAGCATGACAACAGATTGATCTCGAGAATCAGGAATTAATGTGAATGTGCGTGAAACAATGCGCGATTGGTACCGTCTTGGGAATGGGAAGTCTCAAGTCCAAGGCTGGGCTGAAACGGATTCATGAATGGCGCCCATCATGAACTCTGGGTACTAATGCTGTGAATACACGACGAATTGGCATCCCAGTTGCCCATACCTAGTATCCTACTAGTACACGGACTATTATTGGTACTAATTTTCCCTCCGAAACTTCTACTTCTATGTAGGATGAGCAGGATCAATAATAGGCGATGTCACAAGGGTCATCAATTCTTGATCAGTTTTTCCAAGGCATCCATGGAATACGCTAGTGTGATATATTTAGCTCCACACACAAGAGCAGCTCAACGAGAGCTTACATTTTGGTCTCTCCAGTGGCAATCCCAAAGCTACCGAACGACGCCACACATCATTAGACACGTAGCGTTCTACAATGCATGAGAAAACGCACCTCGTGCCCACACCAGTTGGGTTAAAGCTCCCAAGGCTACGAAACCTTATGAACCTCAATTCGTTTGAAGCAAATTCGGGCTCACCTCTCGATACACCAAAGATAACGGTGTAATACTTGATCGACGGATAAGTCAAAACTAGACTATCAGTCAAGTAGACGACAGTACCTTGAACTCGGTAAGGCCATAGTGGTACAAGACGCACCCTATGCAAGGCTGAATGATATATCGAAATGTCAGTATACTGAAACGTACCGGACGCGGCATCGACATTAGGGTAGGGGTTCTTGGTCTTTTTGATAGTGAGCGAATGCACATTAGCGAACACTTTAAGTGCCTACCTTGCCATGTTCCTTCAAAACGTCAGGAGCAACTTCGGAAGTCTACAGCCAGTTAATAGCACTCTCGATATACTTGAAATACCATGCCTTCTGAACAAGCTGGATAATAGGGCTTGCTTGGAGTTCTGGGCGAGTCCTACAAAATTCTTGAAGAGCAATGAACCGAGGATCAGGGTTACGGAGAACACCGTGACCGTATCTGAAGAAAACGTAGGAGAAAACAGTCCCCCAGGAAGATGCAAATACATACCCTGGAACGACTTGACCACTTCGGAGTGTTTTCCAAAGGTATTCTCTAATGATGTCGTGGCTAATGTTGTCACCAACCTCCTTCTGCATGGCCATCTGCCATCTCAAGACTTCTTGGTTGGCAAGGCTGAAAAAAAAATATCATGTCAATCTAGATTACATTCCAGAGAACACATATATTCACCCATGGAGTGGTCCAGCAAGGGCAAAGAGTGCAGCTGAGTACGAAATGTAAGGATCCGACAGTGTCGAGCCGACGAGATCTAGATCGAGATGAGACGTGCTCCTGCTATACACAAAGACAAGACGTACGGGACGTGTGCGCAGAAGCATTACCACCTTCGTGATCACCATGAAGGGCAATGTACAAACGAAGGTACTCGGTCAAATTTTCGTTGTGGCCAAATCCAAGCATGTTCGAATAGTTCCCTGTTACATTGTATTAATCGTTAGTGACGACCACCACAGTGCCGCTGTATGCAACTTACCCACGAGGTCCAGGCTCTTGTTGATAGGGGCAAGTTCCTTGTCTGGGTGGTATACATTGCGGTATATGCGCGCAGCCAGGGCGGGTAACTTGGCGATGAGGTTCAAGCAGTCCTCAAGAGTGTATGTCCAGTACTCGTTCTTCTTGATACCACCTTCATACGCAGCCTGGAATTGACTGTCATGATTCAAAGCAGCGACACCCATGCCAAGCTGGGTCATGGGATGGAGTGTATTTGGAAGTCTGTGTATATAGAAGCGTCAAGATTTTCCAAAGTCCATTCAATATGAGGACGCGCACGAATCAATGAGTTTTTCCACAAAGGCAGGCAAATCGCCCTTCTCGGCAAGTTCGGCCGAGAGTTGAGAGCTCTCATTTGGAGATGGCACCCGGCCGGTGAGCAAAAGCCAGAGCATGCTCTCGGCAGTCATTTCCTTGCCTCCGGGCGCAGGTGGCAGCACCTTCTGGCAGTCAGGAATGGTGAGGCCGTGAAAACGAATGCCCTGGATTACAGGAACGTGAATACACAAGGCCAATGAGATCAGAAAGTGCAGCCAACCTCGTTGGGATCAAGGACAGATGCTTCCCAGAGCATGGCCTTCAGACCTCTCATACCACCAAGGATGTTCTCAACCTACAAGACGTGTCAAAGAATGATGCAAGAGACTGGGTGAGAACCCACCTTGACTTCGCCTACCACTGCCTGACTATGCTCGGCTTTCTAGAGTAAAGTAAGAACCTCGGAAGAGTACGACGACAAAGAAGTGATCTTACGAGCTTCTTGAGCTGTTCCTGCTTGGCCGGGATGACCTCCTTCAGAGTTTCCCTGAGAGACTGTTTGGGTTAGACGGATCAAGTAGGACATCGATCGAACAAGAAATACTTTGGTGGACGCCCAGCGACGCGAGGTGACATTGCGGAGGAGCGACTGTGCCAAAGGAGTGCTACGACCAATCATCATGGGAGTGGTGAGAGCGTAGTCTGTGTGAGCAAAACTGACAACCTTTATATAACCGGATCATCTTCGGACAAAGCTTGTTGCTCGGCATACGAGTATTCATGTGCATTTACATACATAGTTCATTTGCGTGATCGATTGTCGGTACTATGTTTTCGCGTCCGCGGTAAGAGTAAGTACGTACTGATGCGGCCCGTCCGAGTCTGTCGGGGGGGGGGGGGGGGGAACGGACCCCCCGGCCCGCGGGCCCTTGGGCTTTTTTCCCCGCGGGTCCGCCCAGCCTT
>JBBPLF010000112.1:0-64855 GCA_038089615.1 Aureoboletus auriporus
CTCATATCAAGTACTAGATAGTTGGATTTTTGTAAAGTCAAAAAACTGTCCGCATGACATGTCATTTTCAAATGGCTGCTATTCTATCCATTCTTATCCAAATCACTTGATTCTTGGACCAATAGAAAGCCAAGCATGAGTACCTCATTCTATACACTTGTTGTTTAGGGCTAGGATCAGGGGTTATTGTGTTTAGTCATAACTAATGTAAAATATGCAAACATGCGGACAGTTTTTTGAGCCACTGTATCTCAACTCCCATACCATCAAAAACACCTACCCGCTCCCCCTTATCTCCGATCTCATCGACCAACTCAAGGGATCATCCATTTTCACTAAAATGGATATCCGATGGGGATACAACAATGTCCTTATCAAACCACAGGACAGGTGGAAGGCTGCATTTATAACACCCATGGGATTATTCGAACCAACCATGATGTTCTTTGGCATGTGTAACTCTCCAGCAATGTTCCAGGCTTTAATGAACCATACCTTCATGGACCTCATTGCCAAAGGATGGCTAATCATCTATATGGATGATATCCTCATCCATTCTAGTGACCCAATAGTACATCAAGAACGAACCCGTCGAGTTCTCCAAAGGCTCCGGGAACACAAACTATCCCTGAAACTGAAGAAGTGCTTTTTCGACAAGGCAGAGGTGGAATACCTCGGAATGATCATCAAGGCCGACCGGATCCAGATGGACCCAGTCAAATTGAAAGCCATTAATGAATGGCAACCCCCTAGATCCATCAAAGCAGTCTGATCATTCATAGGATTCTGCAACTTCTACCGGAAATTCATCCCCAATTTCTCCACTAAAGCAAAACTCCTACTTGACTTAACCAGAAAAAGTGCAAAATGGGAATGGACCAAGGAATGAGACAAAGCCTTCTCTGCTATCAAACAAACCTTTATCCAGAAACCAGTTCTCCAAATGCCCGACGTCTCCAAACCCTTCACCGTTATGACAGACACATCCTTAACAGCCATAGGAGCCATCCTCATGCAAAAGGATAGCAATGGTGATCTTCACCCTTGTGCCTACCTCTCAAAGCCCCTCTCACCAGCAGAACAAAACTACGACATCTATGACAGAGAACTTCTCGGAGTCATTCACGCACTCGAGGAATGGAAACACTACTTGCAAGGGACTGGACTCCCGGTCACGGTCATTACTGACCATAAAAATCTCGCCTATTTCAAGACACCACAGAAACTTTCCAGGAGACAGGCACAATGAATGCTATTTCTCCAGGATTTTGACCTCCATTTCTCCCCTGTGCCCGGAATGCAAATGGGCCCTGCCGATGCTCTGTCTCGAAGGGACACAGTGGATACCTCCACCGATAACCAGGAGGTTACCCTCCTCCCTGACGACATCTTCATCCGCACCCTCGACTTTGCTTTAGTCGAGAAAATTGCCGAATCTACCCCATCCGACCCATTGGTCATCACCGCCCTTCAAGCACTCAATGAGGGCACCCCCTTGATCTCCAAATCCCAATCACACGACTGGGAATACACTGATGGAATGCTACACTACAGACATCGTCTCTACATCCTGGAACCAGCACGACAAGGGCTTGTCCGCCTCACTCATGAAAGCGACCACGGAGGACATGGCGGAGTCTTCACACAACCAACCTTATGCAATGTGATTACTGGTGGCCTGGCATGACCACCTTCATCTGCAAATTTGTTCAAGGATGCACGGTTTGCCAAGCCAATAAAATCAACACTCATCCCACTACACCAGCGCTGACTCCCCTTCCCTCTACCTGCACTCACCCATTCCAACAGGTTTCGGTCGATCTCATAACCTCCCTCCCTCCTTTTCTCACTTTTGATTCTATCATGGTCATGGTCGACCATGGACTTACTAAGGGGGTAATCCTCATCCCTTGCCATAAAACTATTGTTACCACTGGAGTTGCCCAGCTATTTTTCACGAATGTATTCCGACACTACGGACTCCATGACCACTGCATCTCTGATAGGGGACCTCAATTTGCATCCACCTTTGCTTGAGAACTCACCAGACTCCTGAAATATGACCTAAAACTCTCATCTGCATATCATCCCCAAACCAACGGAGAAACTGAATGAGTAAACCAGGAACTTGAGACCTACTTGCGCATATTCTGTGACAGACACCCAGAACTATGGGCGGAACTACTCCCCATGGCAGAATTCTCCCACAATTCAGCTGTCCACTCTTCCACCCTGAAATCCCCTTTCTCCCTCATTCTAGGATATGAACCCCGCTCGTACCCTCCAATCAGAAAGACATTCCTCCCTGCCTTAGAAACACGCCTATCAGAATTAGAGGAGGCTCGATGGGAAGCCCTTGCTGCACACAAGAGAACCCAATGGATCATGAGGGAACAAACTTCTTCTAAGTTCCACCCCTGGAAAGTGGGTGACAAGGTTTGATTAGAAGAAAGAAACCTCCAACTGCGGTACCTATCAAGAAAACTATCCCCCAAATGAGAAGGACCATTTGAAATCACACAGGTTATCTCCCCTGTGTCGTATCACCTCAAACTACCGTCCACTTGGAAGATACACGATGTCTTCCACGCCTCTCTCCTATCCCCATATTAAGAGACTGCAGAACATGGCCCCAACTTCTCGGATCCACCGCCCGAGTTTATCGGCGGAGAAAAGGAGTACGAAATAGATTCCATTCTCTCATACCGCAGAACACGAGGACGAAGGCAGTATCTAGTATCCTGGAAAGGATACTCCGCAGCAGAAAACACTTGGGAACCGGAGGGAAACCTCCAACATGCACAAACACTCCTGAATGAATATAAGTCTGCTCGACCCAAGGACTTCCCCCAGTAAATGCTCTGGAAAAGAAACTTCAAATTCCAACCAGGTCTTCCCTTCTATAAATTCTTCTTCCTCTATCGCAACGATCTTCCTCCGTCTCACCCCCTTGAACACCAATACTTCTGTAACCAACTATACAGCAGCTGCCCTTGGCATTACGAATCATGACTCAACAATCCCCTTTGTCAAACACCCATCGCAATTGTATCATGGCCAGAGGGACTTATGAGTCCCTCATAGCCCAGAAAAATCACCTTGAACTGCCTTACTCCTACTATGTTTGTTCAAACCGTCTCCCCCCTCACTTCTGAAGGATCTTTTTCGCCTCCATTCTGACTACTCCAGCCCTCACCTTGTGCATGGAGCTAGTTCTGCGCTACAATTATGACAAGAAAACTAAAGATCTATGCTCCCTCATTCGCACATACCAAGTCGTCCACCTCGCTGCACAACAACTTGTCCCCCATGACTCCCCTGAACAATTTGTGTCCGCCATGCAAACCGGGGTAGATGAAGCTCGCTCCCTCACCCTCAACCTCCTTTATGAGGAAGGATTTGGACACCTTGTAGATCGCATCGACGAGAACTTGCTTCGACCTATCGTGGAGCCATTCTTTAACATCATGAGTGTCCGCGAGTATAGAGTCTACGTGGGGGATGCTCCTTGTGCTATCCCTTTTGATCCCCATCTCGACACACCCATATCCATTGAAAGAACCCCTTCCCCTATCCTACAGGTACCACCTCCTCGCTCTCCTGAGTGAACCTACTTTCCTGCTCCAATCTCCATTCCGGAGTCACCAAAGATCAACACTCATGCTGCCACCTCCTCCAACGTTTCAAGCAACTCTCCAGTTGCTACCAGATCACCCACTCCTGCCCCTGAGGACATGCAACGAAGAGCTCTTGCTCGCCATAAGAGCCTGTTACCACCCAAACTTCCCCAGACAACCATGAACACGCTTGGTGACACCCTTCGTCCCCTCCTCCATTCCTTTCAAGGAGTTAGATCCGTTTCCCTGGATGGAGCTGGCACCTCTCAAGATCTAATCAATGTCGATACGTCCCATATTCCCAAACAACCCCCTAAGAAACGACTTTGCTGCCATCAATGCGGAAAACCAGACCATCTCCATGTCTTCTGCGAGAAATACACCTGCCCCTGGTGTCACAAACACGCCCCAGGACATGTCCAGGCGAAATGCCCTCGACGACGATGCGGAGAATGTGACGAATACGGGCATATTCATGCCAATTGCCCAGTTTACAATGGGCTCGACCGTGATGACAGTTTTCTCGATGGGGACCTTGATTTCACCAATTATGAGGTCAACAAGGGAGATATCGATAGGCCAGATTGTTGAGCAGGTGCTTCAACGCTATGAAGGGGGTAATATTATGATTTTCCCTTATAACCCCTCTTTTCCCTATGTCTATGGACTCATTGTTTCTCCTCGTGTCTTTGCAAGACACTTATCTTCCTTGTCTGTTTTGTCTTCCTGGTTCCAAACCAGAACCACACTTTATCTTTGATCGGAACCACAAGGACTTCTTCGGAATCCTTCGGAACCACATTTTCTTACATAATGGACTAACTCCTCCTCCTCATCACTCTCCTTATGTGATGACTCGTGTCCCCTTACTCATCATTACCAAGCTATGTTGCTGCGCACATCGCCTTATGCAGTGTGCAGTACCATAGCCCCTACTGCAGGCACAGGACTCCACAGTATCTTCTATTGTATAAGTAGCCACTCTCTTCCGCTTGTATTCCCCCAGCTACATAGTTCTACACAATCCAGCATTGTTACTTAGCACATCCACGAGCCCCAAGTGTTAATGCTGGGCATTGGAACATAGCACAGCGAACACTCGAAGTAGTTCGGAGACTTGTTGTGGGCAAAGCAAAGAGGAGAAGTGTCTCACTACCCAAGGCGCACACTTGGGACTTGTGGATGTGCTAAGTAACAACACTGGATTGCGTAGAACTAGCTGGGGAATACAGGCGAAGTCTGGTAGCTACTTATACGATGTATGATACTGTGCAATCCAGTGAGCGCAGTAGGGGCTATGTGACTGTGCACTGCGTAAGGCAATGTGTGCAGTATGGGCTATGTTCGGATGAGTAGGGGGACACGAGTCATCATATAAGGAGAATGATAACGAGGAGAGGTTTGGTCCATTATGTAAGAAAAAGGTAGAGTGTGACTCAACAAATGGAGACAAGAAAGTAAAAGAACCTAGCAAGGAGATGAAGATAAGTGTCTTGCAAAGACATGAGAAGAAACAATGAGTCCATAGACATAGGGAAAAGAGGGGTTATAAGGGAAAACCATAACATTACCCCCTTCATAACGTTGAAGCACCTGCTCAACGATCTGGTCCCTCAGTATCTCCCTTGTTGACCTTGTAGTTGGTGAAGTCGAGGTCACCATCGAGAAAGCTGTCATCATGGTCGAGCCCGTTGTAAACTGGGCAATTGGCATAAATGTGTCCATACTCATCACATTCCCCACACTGCCTTCGGGGGCATCTAGCCTGGATGTGTCCTGGGGCGTGTTTATCACACCAGGGGCAGGTGTACTTCCCACAGAAAACATGGAGATGATCTGGTTTTCCGCATTGGTGGCAGCAGAGTCGTTTCTTGGGGGGACATGTGGGGACATGGGACGTGTTGACGTTGATAGGGTCTCGAGAGGTGCCAGCTCCATCCAGGGAAACTGATCTAGCTTCTCGAAAGGAATGGAGTAGGGGGTGAAGAGTGGCGTCTAACGTGTTCATGGTTGTTTGGGCAAGCCTCAGTGGTAACAGGCTCTCATGGCGAGTAAGAGCTCTTCATTGCATGTCCTCAGGGGCAGGAGTGGGCAAATGGGTGGCCACAGGAGAGTCTTCTGGAACGTCTGAGGTAGTGGAGGCATGGGTGTCAATTTTAGGAGACTCAGGAATGGAGATCGGAGCGGGAAAGTGTGTTCTCTCAGGGGAGCGAGGAGGTGGGATCTGGAGAACAGGAGAGGGAGTCCTTTCCACCATTACAGGTGTGTCCAGGTGAGGGTCAAAGGGTATACAAGCACAAGGGGCATCTCCTATGTAGACCCTATACTCATGGACACTCATAATCTTGAAAAATGGCCCCACAATGGGTCAGAGCAGGTTTTCATCGATGCAGTCTACTAGGTGTCCGAAGCCTTCCTCATAGAGGAGGTCAAGGGTAAGGGAGCGTGCTTCATCCACTCCGGTTTGCATGGTAGACACAAATTGTTCAGGAGAGTCATGGGGGACGAGCTGTTGGGCAGCAAGGCAGACGACTTGATATGTGCGGAAAAGATTGCATAGGTCCTTGGTCTTTTTGTCATAGTTATAGCACAGGTCTAATTCCATGCGCACGGTGAGGGCAGGGGTAGTCAAGACAGAGGTGAAGAGAATCCTCCGCA
Source organism: Aureoboletus auriporus (assembly GCA_038089615.1). Lineage (NCBI taxonomy): Eukaryota > Fungi > Basidiomycota > Agaricomycetes > Boletales > Boletaceae > Aureoboletus > Aureoboletus auriporus. The sequence goes on from JBBPLF010000112.1 coordinate 6,276, forward strand.
AGCGAGGGGGAAGGCGATTGGAACAAACATAGTAAGGGTAAGGCAGTTCTAGATGATTTTTCTGGGCCATGAGTGATTTGTAGGTTCCCCTGGCCATGATGCAGTTGCGATGGGTGTTCGGAGAGGAGGATTGTTGGGTCATGATTCATAGTGCCAGGGGCAGCCGCTGTATAGCCTGTTACAAAAGTACTGATGTTCTAGGGGGTGAGACGGAGGAAGGTCGTTGTGGTAGAGGAAGAAAAACTTGTAGAAGGGGAGACCGGGCTGGAACTCAAAGTTTCTCCTTCAAAGCATTTACTGGGGGAAATCTCTTGGTCGAGCGGACTTATATTCGTCCAGGAGTGTTTGTGCATGTTGAAGGTTTCCCTCCAGTTCCCAAGTATTTTCTGCTGCGGAGTATCCTTTCCAGGATACTAGATACTGCCTTCGTCCTCGTGTTCTGCGGTGTGAGAGAATGGAATCTATTTCGTACTCTTCTTCTCCACCGATCAACTCGGGTGGTGGATCCGAGAAGTTGGGGTCGTGCTCCACAGTTTCTCGATAAGGGGATAGGAGAGAGGCGTGGAAGACATCATGTATCTTCCAGGTGCATGGTAGTTTGAGGCGGTACGACACAGGGGAGATAACCTTCCTTCCAACCAGACCTTGTCGCCGACTTCCCAGGGACGGAACCTGGAAGAGGTTCGTTCCTTCATGATCTGTTGGGTCTTTTTGTGCACAGCAAGGGCTTCCTGTCAGGCTTCCTCTAGTTCCGATAGGCATGTCTCTAAGGCGGGGAGGAACGTCTTTCCAATTGGAGGGTAGGAGCAGGGTTCATATCCTAGGATGAGGGAGAAAGGGGATTTCAGGGTAGAGGAGTGGACAGCTGAATTATGGGAGAATTCTGCCATGGTGAGTAGTTCAGCCCATTGTTCTGGGTGTCCGTCACAGAATATGCACAGATAGGTTTTGAGTTCTTGGTTTACCTGTTCGGTTTCTCCATCGGTTTGAGGGTGGTATGTGAATGAGAGTTTTAGATCGTATTTTAGGAGTCTGGCAAGTTCTCGTGCGAAAGCAGATGCGAATTGAGGTCCCCTGTCGGAAATGCAGTGGTCATGGAGTCTGTAGTGTCGGAATACATTTGTGAAGAATAGTTGGGCAACTCCGGCGGCATCAATGGTTTTCTGGCAAGGAATGAGGATTACCCCCTTAGTAAGCCCATGGTCGACCACAACCATGATAGAATCAAACATAAGAGAAGGAGGGAGATCGGTGATGAGGTCAACCGAGATTTGCTGGAAAGGGCGAGTGCAAGTAGAGGGAAGGGGGGACAACACCAGTGTAGTGGGGTGAGTATTGATTTTGTTAGCCTGGCAGGTCGCGCATCCTTGTACAAATTTGTGGATAAAGGTGGTCATGCCAGGCCACCAATAATCGTGCTGCAGAAGGTTGGTAGTGCAAAAAATCCCACCATGTCCTCCGTGGTCATTTTCATGAGTTAAGTGGACAAGCCCCTGTCATGCTGGTTCCGGGATATAGAGGCAATGTTTGTAGTATAGCATGTCATTAATGTATTCCCAGTCATATGGTTGGGATTTGGAGATTAGTGGGGTGCCCTCCTTAAGTGCATTAAGGGCCGAGATGACTACCGGATCGGATGGGGTGGATTTAGCAATTTTCTGGACTAAGGCAAAGTCGAGGGTTCGAATGAAGATATCCTTGGGAAGGAGGGTAACCTCCTGGTTGTCAGTGGAAGTATCCACAGTATCCCGTCGGGACAGGGCATTGGCAAGTCCCATTTGTGTTCCAGGTACTGGGGAGAAATGGAGGTCGAAGTCTTGAAGAGATAGCATCCATTGTGCCTGCCTTCTGGAGAGTTTCTGTGGTTCCTTGAAGTACGCAAGGTTTTTATGGTCAGTGATGACCGTTACAGGAAGTCCTGTTCCTTGCAAGTAGTGCTTCCATTCTTCCAAAGCGCGAATAACCCCCAGGAGCTCTTGGTCGTAGATATCATAGTTCTGTTCAGCAGGTGATAGGGTTTTGGAGAGGTAGGCGCAAGGGTGTAGATCACCGTTGCTATTGTTTTGCATGAGGACTGCTCCTATGGCCGTTAGGGATGTGCCGGTCATGACAGTAAAAGGTTTCGTGACATCGGACATTTGGAGGACAGGTTGTTGGGTGAAGGTTCACTTAATAGCTAAGAAGGCTTCCTCACACTCTTTCATCCACTCCCATTTTGCTCCTTTTCTGGTTAAGTCATGTAATGGTTTTGCTTTGGTGGAGAAGTTGGAGATGAACTTCCAATAAAAGTTGCAAAATCTGATGAATGATTGGACTGCTTTGACCAATTTTGGGGGTTGCCATTCGTTAATGGCTTTCAATTTGACTGGGTCCATCTGGATCCGATCGGCTCTAATGATCATCCCGAGGTATTCTACCTCTGCTTTGTTGAAAAAGCATTTCTTTAACTTTAGGGATAGTCTGTGTTCTCGGAGTCTCTGGAGGACTCGACGAGTCTGTTCTTGGTGTACTGTTGGGTCACTAGAATGGATGAGGATGTCATCCATGTAGATGATTAACCATCCTTCAGTGAGAAGATCCGTGAAGGTGTGGTTTATCAAAACTTGGAACATAGCTGGGAAGTTGCACATGCCAAAGAACATTACAGTTGGTTCAAACAGTCCCATAGGTGTTATAAACGCGGCCTTCCATCTGTCCCATGGTTTGATAAGGACATTGTTGTATCCCCATTGGATGTCCATCTTGGTAAAGATGGATGATCCTTTGAGTTGGTTGATAAGATCAGAGATGAGGGGGAGTGGGTAGGCGTTTTTGATGGTATGGGAGTTGAGGTATCGATAGTCCTGACATGGACATACTGATCCATTCTTCTTTGGTACGAAGAAGAAAGGGGATGCTTGTGGGGATTTGGAAGGGACAATTTTTCCAGACTTCAGATGTTCGTCGATGAAGTCTTTGCAGGCTTCCTTCTCTTTAGGGTTTAGAGGATATACCTTGGCTACCTTTGGTACAAAGGTTGAGTCGAGGTCTACTCCATGATCAAATGGTCGAGATGGTGGTAGCTCATCTCCTTCTTGTTTGGCAAAGACGTTGGCGGAGTCCTTGTATTCTGGTGGAAGTGTTTCTTCCTTGGGTTGTTCGCAGGTGGCAAGCTCTGTAGCAATCGTAGTTTTTCTGATGAGGGTTTCTATTCTTTTGTCAATTCTTTTTCTCCACATCTTAGCTATCTTCTCATCCGGATCCAGTTCCAAATATCGAACAAGGTATCTTTGACATGTTGCCTTTGGGGAATCGTGTCATGGGGTCCTTGGTTTATCAGGTAGGACGACTTCCCCAGTGGTCCAGTTTATCGAGGGGTTGGTTTCTTGGAGCCATGTTATTCCGAGGATTAAGTTTTCTTTTCTGCAGTTAATGACGAGGAATTCTCTCTTCTCGTTTACCTCTCCGATCCGGATGGTAAGGATCACCTTGTGGCAGATGATTCCTCTGGTGTTTGGGGATCCATCCGCGTTTTGTGCCTTTTTTGGTTTATCCAGTCGGATCTGTTTGTATCCTTTCTTCTTCACTAGATTGTGATCTATGAAGTCTCCGCTTGCTCCACAGTCGATGAGGGCAAATGTGTCAACAATTTGGTCATTTTCTTGTTCAAACAGTGAAATGGGGATTCGCATGGATTCACTGTTTGGATCAGACAAGAACACTGGTGCTATTACTTCGGGATTGGAGAGCGTCAACCCTTTCCTTCCATCTAAAAATCCTTCTTTGGGATTTCTTCTTCTTCGACCCGGGTTGTAGCAACAGTCTCCAGCTTGTTGATATCATAGAGGATGTCGAGTGTGCGTACGAGTTCCTCCTCAGTAACACCCCTTTCTTTTAAGGCGTCCTGGTACTCTTCGAACTTGGTCTTTCTGACCTGTTCCTTCCTAGCGGGATTCCTCTGTGGGCGAGGAGGGGCCCAATTGTTAGATTCGTTGATTTGCCGTCATGAGATCGTGCAAACGAATCGTAGGACAAATAATGCTGAGGATATAACTGCTCTCTCTAGCACTTCTTGAGAACTGAGAGCACTTGATACGTGGCTCCAGATGTTGGTGTGATGAGAACCTCAAACCATTGTCACACACAAGTACTTCAGGAGACCAGAGATTGCATAGGAAAGTACTAGAGGAGAGAAGTACATCCAAGTGCGTAGAACTGGCTGGGGAAATGCCAGTGAAGAGGGTAGACTACTTATACTAGGCTGGGAGGCTGCATAAAGCAGTAGCTGCAGTATGTGCTGCGTAAAGCAATGCGTAAGCTATGTGTACTGTGCGGGGCAATGCGTGCTGCGCAAGGTGATGCGTGCAGCGCAGTGATGTGCGTTGCGTGGGCTGCATAGGGCAGTGGGAGCTGCACGTGCTGCATAGGGCAATGCAGGTAATCTAGATAGGATCAGGAGATGCGAGTCATCATCGGGAGATGTGATGACGAGGGGGAAAGGTCCGTAAAGTAAGGAAAGGTTGAGTGTGACTCAACAGGGGTAGCGTGACTCAACAAGTGTGGCGTGACTCAACAAGTGGAGTTGAGCGTGACTCAACAAGTGAAGTTGAGCATGACTCAACAAGTGAAGTTGAGCATGACTCAACAAGTGGAGCGTGACTTGGCGAGTGAAGGCGTGTAAGCGAATGTGAGGGGTAGACCCTTGTCCTAGGCATCTACATTCTTCCTCCAAATGCAAGGCAAAAGGTTGAGCGAAGAGGTGATGAGAAAATGAATTATTCGGGCGCCAACCTGGATCGTAACACCAATTGTTGCTCTTTCCTTGTCCCTCGGGACATTTGTCTCGGGAATGCTTCTTGAAGTGGCATCCTACCCGGTGGCATATGAAACATTTGTTGTTTTTCATGTGTTCCGCCCTTTCTACTGGTGAAAGCTAGGTGTAGTTGATGCAAACGGCGTCAACATCCATGGCATTAGGATCTCTGGTGGATTTCCCTTTGCTCTGGAAGTCCATCTTTCGTCCCTTTCGCAGATCCTCAATCCTCTTGTTCTGAGCGTGGAATACTCCGGCAAGCTTGAGCCATTCGGAGAGTTTATCAGGGATGGGGTTGATGGAGAGGATCTTTGTGGAGATGTCGGGGCCCAGTCCTTTCATGAGGTATTTTATCTTGGTTAGTTCATCGTCTATTCCTGCTATGGCCTCTGCGGCCTGAAAGGCAGTGATGTAGTTGGTATATCCAGCATCGCTCTTCCCTATTTGTACTAACTTGTCTAACTGGTCCCTGGCTTGGTTCTTGTAGTCGAAAGGGAAGAAGGTTTTCTCGAATAGTTCCATGAGCTTGGCGAAGGTCAGGTCCTTTATGGTGTTGTTGGCAAGCTGCATATAGATGGATTCAGAGAAGGTGCTTCCTCGACCTTTGCTCATCTTTGCGAGGGCAGTTAAGACCTTGGCGTTTTCATTGTAGAACTTTTGGTTCATATTGAAGTAGGCTGTCATGGCCATCTTCCAACATACGTATAGCATCGTTCGGATCTCCAGAGAAATCTGCTGGGAGTCTGGCTTTAAGTTCAATGTCTTTGCTTCCTTGGTCTGACATTTCTATGTCAGAGTGGGGTTCTTCGGGTGGTGGTGGTGGCGGTTGTTTAGGGATCGGTGGTGCTTCTTGAACCCTCCAGTCCTCGGTGGGGATGGGTGCTGGGAGTGCGAAGAGCGCGGACTATGTAAGAGTATTGTCCGATGAATCAGAAAGGGGACGTATGGTCCATCCTCATTGAGATCCTTGTCCAGAAATGGTGGGCGTATCTTTCTGTCGGGGGACAGAGATGAGGTTGAAGAGCTAGTTCTTTTGTTAATGCTGGGCATTGGAACGTAGCACAGCGAACACTCAAAGTAGTTCGAAGACTTGTTGTGGGTGAAACAAAGAGGAGAAGTGTTTCACTACCCAAGGCGTACACTTGGGACTCATGGATGTGCTAAGTAACAACGCTGGATTGCGTAGAACTAGCTGGGGTACAGGCGAGGTCTGGTAGCTACTTATACGATGTATGATGCTGCGCAATCCAGTGAGCACAGTAGGGGCTATGTGACTGCACACTGCGTAAGGCGATGTGCGTAGTATGGGCTATGTTCGGATGAGTAAGGGGACACGAGTCATCATATAAGGAGAATGATGATGAGGAGAGGTTTGGTCCATTATGTAAGAAAAAGGTAGAGCGTGACTCAACAAATGGAGACAAGAAAGTAAAAGAACCTAGCAAGGAGATGAAGATAAGTGTCTTGCAAAGACACGAGAAGAAATAATGAGTCCATAGATATAGGGAAAAGAGGGGTTATAAGGGAAAACCATAACACCAAGTGTGCGCATTGGGTAGTGAGAACACTTCTTCTCTTTGCTTCGCCCACAACAAGTCATTGAACTACTTCGAGTGTTCGCTGTGCTACGTTCCGACGCCCAGCGTTAACAATCCCCAGCTAGTTCTACGCAATCCAGTGTTGTTACTTAGCATTTCCACAAGCCCCAAGTGTGCACATTGGGTAGTGAGAACTCTTATTCTCTTCGCTTCGCCCACAACAAGTCTCCGAACTACTTCAAGTGTTCGCTGTGCTACATTCCAACACCCAGCGTTAACAGTAGGTCTGAGTGGTAACCTTGCTACAGTGTTGCTGGGCGAAGGCTTTGGCAATATCTCGTTTGGTTTGGACTTCTTGTGCCCATTTGTACCAGTCGTCAATGGTCTTAGTATCTTTGTTTGATTTGCTGATTTTCTCAGACATGGAGATGGGAAGTCCTATTCCAAAAAACAATCTTAAAACGCTATCTTTGGTGATTCCAGGGATGATAATGTTATTCTGGAACATGGCAATGTATTTGGAGAGGTTGCCATTGTCAGGCATGCGGTAGGTGGTGAGCCAGGGGATGGCTTTCTCAGTGATGTCCTTTTTCTCGAACGCGGTTTTAAATGCAGAGCGGAAGTCGGCAAAGGTCCCTAGGTCCAGAGGCATTGCTTTCAGGGCTTTCTGGCAAAAGGTGGCTGCCCAAGTAATGGCAGTTCCTTTCATCATATAGGATAGGGCGAAGGCAATGTGTTTGGCCTCGGAGTCATAGACTTTCTCATTGACAAGGAGATATGTAGAATACTATGGTGTCAAGCCAGGTCATGACTTTAGCTGGGTTTCCATTGAAGAATTTAGGGGCTCCAATGTGAAGTTCAGTGGGTTTGGTGATATTAGACATATCTGGGAATACTGGTGATGAAAATGGGGGTACGATGGCAAAGAGATTGGTACGAGGGGCAACTGGGGTTGGCAATGGGGGTGTGGGTACTCATGGGATGGTCAAGGTGGCAGATAAAACATGAGCTAGGTCGAGGTCTTCCCTTCATTCCTCTTCAATAGAAAGGGTGGTGTCAAGGTCAAGTTCCTCCTCAAGGTCAGTGAGGGAGGGATCAAGTTCAGGCTCAGAAGTGGTTTCTTGAGTGGAGGTTCAGTGGTGACCCCAATGAAGGTCGGTCAAGGGTCAGTGGTGGGAAATGGTGATAAAAGGCTTAAGACAATGGTAGCCTGTTTAGAGCATGCTTGACCTTTTGTTACACTCAACTCGGGTAGAGGTGAACATAGACCTGGTCAGTTCAAGGGGTCTGTCTAGGACGAACATTCATCATAGATGGTTTGAGGGTTTGAGGGTTCTTCCAACAACAAGATGATCATTGATGATTTCAAGGGGTTCGAAGGAGTGTCCACTCAGAGTAGGACGAGGACTTCAAGGGAGACAAGGGATCCTAGAGATCAAGGGACAATGCAAGGTATGATGCTATTCCAGGTAGGTCAAGCGTAAGGTACATCGCTGGTATTGTAGGGTTTATATAGGGGAGAGAAAAGGGAATTACTAAGCAATAGAATGCGAAGGAATTCATAAGAATGTTTAGTAATATACAGCGAGTGAGACAGAAGAGGAAATGATGATGTCAAGCGGGCTGTACAGCAAAACATACATCTGATAGGAACGTATACAAAGGTAATCAGGATGATGAGATGTCCGATGAAAATGCTCAGAGAAGTAAACAAGATGACAAGAGGAGAAAATGAATAGGGGTGAATCATAACACCAGCAGTAGTTTATGTCTTCAAGACAGTTCAAAGTTCTCATCAACCCTTCTTCAAGCATAGAACTTGAACTTGAATGGCAGAACTTCATGTGCCATTGCAAGTTGCAACACTGATAACACTGACAACCATGCTCATACTCCCTTCAACCTTGTGAGCAAAGACAACCTCACAATGAGGCCTCATCTTCACATCATCTTCGTTTTCTCTAGCACTAATAATGGAGCCAATCAACTAGTACCGACAGGGCACACACCCAGTCATGCACATCATCAGTGCAATCCTGACCTGGGGTGCACAAGAACAATGACAGTCTGCAACTCTTGGCTTACCTGAGCAAGTATCCACATGTAAGACAGGAATTTTACAAGCAATGGGTGTCATTCCGTCCAGCCACAGCCAATCTTGCTGCTAATCATGCTGGCCCACAACCTGGCCCGGGCACAGCATGAACTGCCCCACTGCTGCCCACTAAGGAAAGCCATAGCTTTCTCTGCATGTTCGCATCTGCTATTGTGAGAGGAAAGGAGACTCCAAAAGAAAAAGGCACATACTTCAATGACTAGTACTTTGAGCGTGCACACTATCCGTCACATCTTTTGGCACAGGACGACGTCCTCCGGACTCGAGGAAGCACCCCAGTCCCCATCCTCGCACCTTTCAGGACGATTAGTCAGCACTGCGATCCCGAGTCGGGATTCCCCGACGGATTCTGTTTACGATTTATACATGGCTGTGCCTGCACAGCTATAGATACTTCCATCAATCCAGCTAGGAGCAGCCTGCATTATGCTTGTTTTGGGTTCAAGTTGATCATCACCCTCCTTTGGTTCTGGGTGCTGTCTGTTGGCATCCACCTGTCACGTCAGTGTTCTATACGAACGGTGGAGATGGTGGATAATGGCATTTTATTCTGTTGACACCATGGTGGCAGCAGTCTGAGCATCAGCGGGCCGGTTGTCGTCCGAGTTAGAGGTCTTCTGCTTCCTTCGTTTCTGCGGTCCAAAACTCGGCTCGAGTTCAGCCCAGGGTTCAACATGGGAGATCTGTAATGGATGACTCGGGATCTAGAACTATGGTGTTGATTGTGACCACCAAAAAAAATAACCTTACTTATGCCGAGAAACGAACGCCGGGTTGCGCGCGCCCGGTCACTGGGACTGGGCTCCAAACATGACTGATTGATTGATCTGATACTACGCCGATGTTGATTTTCGGAGGACTACGGCCCTGCTGGTCGCCAAACCAAGCCATGAAATACGGAAGGGGAAATTATATAAGAAGACGCCCCCCCAAGAGCCTCAGGAAGCAACTTTTTTTCTTTTTGGATCCATTGTGAGTTTTGCATGCCAGTGACCCGGAGAATCCTCGGCCTCCCCAACTCATGTTCATACATCTAGTCTTTTTAACACACTCGCCGTTACTCTATCTGGACGCTTTTATCCAACCCAAGACTACACATTATCTTTCAGGTATGGGATGGTGCTCAGGTTGCCAGTGTTGCTACGCGTATCAAGTACTCATGACAACGTTACAGGATGTATGGCCAGGGCGACCCCTCCGTGACCTCCATACGCGTGCTTGCTCTTGATCCGCATCACTTCTGGGTCCACAACAACCTGAAAACCACTCTCACGGTCACTGTACCAGTGTTTCCAAACGAAGAGGGAAATTATGCAAATGTTCCAATGGGAGTTGATCCCAATGATGGCATATTGTACCACAGATCCATGGTACAGGGTCGAAGTATGATCATCCAAAGAAGGAGCGGATACACGACATCGGTAGCGGTGTGGGGTGGCCGGGCATTTTTTGTCAACCCAACCAATCCCAGAACGGGCCAGGGAGTGGCGCCCATCGTGACCGGGTAGTACTGCGAGCTTGTACTTACCAGACAGCCAGGTGTGTCCAGTCCATGATACGCACAGAAAATGGGTAGATTTATCCAGAAACATCGGGTTCCCCTCAGATTTCTAACGCAAACACGACAACCTCAAGGCTCATGCAGGATGCAGTATCCTTTTTTTTTTCCGATATAAGCATCTGTTGGCACCCGAGAGTGTATGGATATGAGGGCGACTACGACATGAGGGGGCCGGAAGAGGACTGGGCGACTAGAGTACAGTGAAAGGACTGGGACATGTTGGAGTAGAAACCAAGAAGGTACAAGGTGACAGTACTAGTAGTCGGCCTGCTATGTCATTCCGGATCGATTGCAGGTTGCGTGTCTCACTGGCAAGTTCAAACTTAGCTTCACTTCGGTCCCAGTCCTAAATTAAATCGAAACCACCGATCGTAGCAACACAGACGATATACATACTATGGTGCTCATTTGACCGACGAACACATCTTCGGCATCTTCGGCACGCGAATTGAACTGACACCCGATATATTGGTATTATCAACGTCCGGTTAGCACGTTCTGAGATGGTCGGGAGGTATATCTACATGTGGGACCGTACATCAGTAAATCTGAAATAGTACCCTACGCACACACCGTACCCTCTCCTCAAAACTTGACTCTCACAAACAAGTCAAGATCGTGAAAGGAAAAACTTGAAGGGTACACGGATATAATGGAATATGGAATATAAGTATGCAACGAGTGGCACAGAAAGATACCAAGGCAACGCGAATCGTCATAGCGGAGTCGATGGTGCTGAAGAGACTACTGGACGTCGATCGTGTTGATACTGTCTATCAACATCTTCAACGAAACACTTTTGGGAATCTTAACCATGATCAAGCTGTCTGGTGCAACACGTTTATATTCGACGCGCGATACCTGCTCGAACAACAGTGCTCCAAACGGCTGCACGAGCCGAGCGACCAACTGGAGTGCTCGTGTCGTCCTGTCGAGCCTAGCCGAACCGCGCCGGTACTCCTGGTCTAGGAGAGGGGGAATCCATGGATGGACGAGGTAGAGATCATCCATTGCTGTGAGATCGCTCGTCGTCTTGATCCCCACCTCACCAAACACGGTCGTCGTGGCACGATATACACAGGTCTTTGTCTTCGGATCGGGTCCCGATACATGGACAACTTTGTTGATATAGAAAACAAGGGCAGGTAGTCGTAGTCGGCTGGAAGTAAAAAAAAGGGGCGGAAGCTTATTCAGTTGATCATATAGCCTCGAGGCAGAAGAGAGGTCGGGGATCGATGAGCGCAGCTCAGCTACAGTCTGATCCACTTCTGTTGTCCCCATGGAGGGTGGGAGATGAGGCGGGACGAGTTCGTTGTATACAGTTAGGTCTGTTGGTAAACAACTGTTGTACCCATTTGTGGCAGTGCCTGTCCAAGCCAGAATCGTGAGGTCGCAAGATCCAGTCAGAATATGTTCTAAAAGTCGGCCAACTGCGCGATTCCCCTCACCATATCTGGCTGGAATGGGGGCATCGAATATCCCGATTAACGAATACGCGTTGTCTTCCTCAAAGGTCGCTTGACGCATTGAAGCGAGATATAGCTTCTCCCTGATTCTGTCAAAACCGGGTTGGAGTGCACCCGACTCCCGTGTGGAACCCTGCTCTATCTCCATCTCTGACATGATAATTTTCGACCCTTTATGATTTGATAACGTCAAGCCGAGATAAGGCTTCCAATCCTGTGTATAGAACTGGACCCTGTTGGCAGCCACATACTCTTGGTAGGTCCATGCTCGTGTATTCCAGACACTGTTCTTGATACCAACCTCGTTTGAGTGCGACGAGACATCAAGGAGATGGACGAGCATGAGGGCGGAACCGCGATACCAATTGAACATGGCTACGAGTGACTCTTCCAAGACTATTTTGTTGGCTCTATCCACGCAACACGTATCGCTCCATGCCCACCGGTACCCGAGAGAACGCACGGTCGAGCAGAATAACTGCAACTTGGTGTTTGAGCGAGATGGTTTTAGCTCATAAACCGATATATACTCCACGTCCTGCAAGAGGGGCTCGCCCTTTTCCCACTTGTGCGAGAACATGACGTATTGAAAGAACTCTTTGACAACGTCCTGAACATGGTCGTCCTCGACTTCTTTCGTCGTCGTCGACGATACGAGTTCCATGAAGACTGGGTGTCCCTCGACTATTTCTGCTAGTTGGCTTCTGTCACGTAACCGACCGGTGTTGGTGTCGATGAGCACCCGTGGCATGCGGGAGAGGATTGCGTCGGCCATCCTTCGAATGGTAGGTCGGGTATCGAAATACCGACCACGTAATTCTGTTGGTTGACATCAACATGGGGTAAATTGTGTGATGTAGATAAAATAACTCACCGCGGACACCTGGGTCAGGGGAATGATCAAGTTTTGATAACACGGCATCGAACGCTTCAACGGCCTCGAAATAACGACCCGCGCCGTGTAATGCCGCATGCCGCAGTTCATAACCTCGATGCGATGATGGGTCGAGGTTGATGACCTGTTGCCTGGTTAGTCCTAATTATCTGCGACAGAGGCATGAGTCATACCTCGTCTGCATCCTCGAGTGCTTCCTTCCATGAATTCATCATCACTTTTGCCTTGCTTCGTTTTATTAGGGTGCCCGCGCGGTCCGCCGGACCGAGCGACAGCATAGTCGACAAGTGTTCGACGGCTTCATTGTAGTTCTCAGCACCAATTGCGATGTCGGCAAGGTTTCGTAATCTTTTCATACATCGCCGCTGGAAATCTGTATCGGATACTAAGAAAATTTGGTCTGGATCACTCCACGGCCACTCACTGATTTCCCACTGCACTCGTTCGTGATCGATACTCGCCTCCATTGCGAGGGAGTTCTTCATTTGTCGAAGACAATCAAGTGCATCCGTGATCCGACCATCCCCTTCGAGAACGTCGCAAATGGCTTGGTAAACGAGAAACCGGGGAATTTTGAACTGAGGCAACAGATATACGAACATCCAGGATTAGTTGAGCCATGTTAAAGCGTACCTTGGCGGAAACATCCAACGCGTTCTTTGCTGAGCCATGATGTAGAATCGTGCTCGCCCATCTGATTAATAGAGCACTTGGGGTCGATGGACCAAGGGAGAGTGCAGTGGAGTAGACTGCGAGCGCTTCGTCCTGGTTCCTGTTCTGCAATGCCTTGTCTCCAATTGTCTCCAGCTCACTGATACACGTCTTCGTAATCGCTGATTGCACAAAAACTGAACAGTGCTCCGTTATCTACGATTACGGAACTCACCAATAAGCTGGTCCATGATCACCGTGTCGGCTTTCACATTGTCGGGCGCCTTCTCCATGATCTCGAGAAGCGTCTGCGCAGCATCCATGATATGACCACCTGCATAGAGGGACTCGCATTGATGTGTTTGTCTGTATGCAGTAATGAGGCTATCGGCTTTCTGCTGGGAATTGGCGAGCTGGGTGCGGAGTTGTTGCATTGAACGCTCGTGCTCTTTATGAAGGAATCTGAATTTCTCCTTGAGCACGTGTGGTTCAACCCTCTTGAGCCAACTTTCGGATATCTGATCAGTGAGGGAACCATGTCATCCATCGAACATGTAATGCAGGTACGACTACTTACACAGTAGGGAGAGGGAAGGATGTCATGGAGGTTTCGCAAGATGATTTTTGAGTCTCCACCGGTCACAAGCTCGTAGTTTGCCGAGAGCGCCATGCATCGAACGCGCTCTGGATGGTAAATGACGGACCCGATTTGCTTGTGCGTAGTAGGGTCCCAGAATGAAACAGACGAGTCGTCAGAGGCCGCGATGAATGATTCGTCGCTGGCCAGGGCGATACACACAGAGTGTTTGCTGCTGTGAATACGCCATTCCGAGAGCGTCGTGTGGGATGACACGTCAAGACAGTGGATGTTCCCGTCGCGAGACAAGGCAAAGAGTTGCGTGCTGTCGCTCTTCCAGGCGAGGGGTTGGTTGATACCCGAGCCGACTTGGATAGGAAAGTCGACGAGGAGGCGACCGCGTTGAGTGTCATAGATGCGAACAGATTTGCGTTCCCACGTTGCAGTGGCGATGAGAAGTCCATCTGGGGAAAACTTGACGGTGTCGACGTTGTTGTCGTGCTTGAGAGGGCCAAGCAGTCGTTCGCCCGTCGCGAGTGACCAGAGACAGACAGTCTTGTCCACCGACCCGCTCGCCATCGTCGTCGCATCCGGTGACACGTCCACCGCATTCACCCAGTCGCGGTGTCCTTCGATCACCCTCACCCTTTTGATGCTCTCTGCATTCCATACCATCGCGTCTCTACCTCCACTCACGATCCACCTTCCGTCTTGCGAGACCGCGATGCTGAGAACGGGACTCCCTGCATCCACCGGTAACCCCACCTCTTTTCCGTCTTGCCCCTGCCAGCGTCGAATCTTTCCGTCTTCGTGACCGCTCACAAAATGCCCTCCAGCAGCGAGGAACGCGAGTCCCCGGACTTTGGTGGCGTGATTGATTTCGATCGGTCTCGCTTCCTGTCGAGTCTCGATGACGCTGGAGGACTCGTTTCGAGTAGATTCTTCCCACCTTGTCAACCATCTACTCTCGGTTGGCCTATCAAACTCTCACCTTGGATTGTTCCCACGTCTTCTTGCTGAATGTTGCTCGCGATCGAGGAAGGGCTGAAGCTTTCCCTCAGAGTCGATGCTTGGCTTCTTGTCAGTGTCGTCCTTCTGGTTGTCCCGTGCGCTCACCATTCTTTTTTGCCCCCCAGCGAAAGAAATGCATGGTAGTGAAACGACGAACGCATGGCTGTTTGGGCCATGCCACTGCGTACGCTACACACAAAAATGTGCGTAGCATAGGGTAGACAAGTTATGCTGACACGCAAGAATGTTGTGTTGGGCGTTCAGTGTGTCGGATAGCGTCGTCCAGCAAGGTGATTATCGGTACAGGATTCCTGGACGTTTCAAAAGCAAATTTAAGGGCCTGAACATGCGTACTCTCGCCGTTCTGCGACGTAAAATATTTTCGGAGTCCTTGTAAAACTATTCTTCCGGGCAGCCCTGAGCCGCTTCGGACGCAATAGTGACTGACAACAAGTTGTCATGCAATGCGAACAGGTAAGATTCATTGTAAGTGAACGTTAATGTTGAGGCGTTTTCGTGTAATTACTCCATGGCTCCGAGGAGAACGGTCTCCTAGCATATAAGCAACTAGAGCAATCGTCATCAATTTAGTATCAATAATTCAAATGCTACTAAGAAGAAAGGTACGAAGGTAGGAGAGTGATGCAGTGGTGGTATGTTCGCCTCCTTCGTGAATGTACGATCCGAGCATGAGCGCAAGACGTGTCCCAGTACGACGCGACCTGATGGTGACCGAGGCGCGGTGCGCCCGCATTCGCGTTTGTATGAGTCCACAAGGACGAGTCGATGGTGATGGTGATACCAACGGGAGCGCCTGAGTACATACGGAGGGCAATAATGAGAGAACCGTGCGCTCGCATCCACACGCGAACGCCGAATACATCGTGTGTTCGCGTTTGTGTTAGCACACGAGGGAAAAGGCGAGAAGATGGTAGTATAGTGGCACGCCGTCGTTGTGACTGAAGACTCTGAACGGATGGGGTGTGAGTGCATGGGTGTCGTTGTGTTGAATCAGGTTGGTGTTCGGGTGGGGGTGCGATTGGGCGTCGTCATTTTGTCATGGAAGGCGTGTGCGTGAATGCCAATTAGCTTTATGTCGTCGTTGTCGTCGTCATTGCAGCGTTAGGGTACGCGTAAAAACAACCGCCCGAGACAGCGACAGATGGTCTGTCATCGCAAGGCATGATTAGAGGTGACGACAATGACGACTGTGTAGTGGCTGCTGTAAGCTGCAGATGACGGGACCGTGTATGATGGGGCGAGCTGCCTGTCGCGGCCGAGGCCTGGGACAGGTCGTCGTGGGATGGTATTAGTGGCAAAGGAACTGCGACGGACAACACGCTGTCGCGTCGCATCGTCCAAGAATGGTGGGAACGACAAGATTGAGAGGTCCCCCACCACAGTCCACCACTAGTACTGGTGCCAACAATCGGACATCCTCCTCTACGTTGCATTTGGTAATCGTTTGGAATGGTTAGGGTGAGATGACGCACTGTCGTCGAAATAGCTGAGGCACGAGAAGTGTCCTCCATCGAAGCGGGTATGGGTACCGCAAAAGTATCTCCACGCTGGCCCGTTGAATATGCGGCGGCGCATTGCAGCCGTAGTAACTCTGCAGCATTTAAGATCTAACTCAACAGTGGTTGAAAGAATCATGACAAACGATGTGCGATTTGAAGTTCGCTGCCCGGCGTTTGTAGTCTCAGGGTCCTCGAAAGCTTTTGGGCAACGGCCAGTGGCAACATCAAAATAAACAAAAACAGAAAAGTGATATTTGGATTCCTCCGGTCCAGGGATAGTGAGGTCATTGAAGAAGGGCTTAATGGCAAGGAAGAGAAGGAAATTAACACAGTTGATTCGATTCGTGCCAACCTCAGGCGACGTACTTCCGGACAACCAAAGGTATTTCACATGCTACTTCACCAGCAATCTTGGGTCGTGGAAGTGCACCCCCTACTATTTCAATCTTGGAATCAACACCGTCACGCAGCTCAAATACGAAGTTCTTGACGAGCACCGTTAGTACTGCCTACCAAAACAAATGACATAAAAATCAGTCGTTGCAAAACACAATGGGCAGAGCACATCATTGGTACCTTGAGTTCCGTCACCGCAAAGTTCTTTCCCAAACACATCCTTGGCCCATCTGAGAACGTGAGCAAGTGTCGATACCCGTGACATTCTTTGGTTTTGGTCGGGATCCCCTCGAGCCATCGATCTGGACGGAAGCACTGGGCATCTTCGCCCCAAATTGCAACAGAGCAGTTGACAGATTCTGTCGAAATGGTGATAATGGTGTCTTTAGCAATTGTCACATTATCGACCAGCGAGCCGGACTCGGTGCGGATGGGTTTAGAGAGTGGGATGACGTCGTCTTTAGCGGCCTATGGTGTTGCCAGTGTCTACTCTGCACCGACCAACAAAATAGCGGGGACTTACTATGTATGTACTTTCTGTTAGGGATGGGTGGACACGGAGGATTTCGTGAACTACAGCATCAAGGTAGGGAAGATCTGAAAGTTGATCGTGCGTCGGATCTGTGCCATACTCCTGAAGCTCATTTCGCAATTTTGTCTGAACATCAGGGTTTCGTGATAATTCTAGCAGTGTCCACTTGGTAGTGGGCAGGGAAGGGAATGAATTAGCGTTCAAATAATGCATGGGTATAATTTACCGTCAATGTGACTAGAATGGGAGACAGAAATAAACCAAGTCACCTTTACGAATATTCGATAAAGAAGAACCCACGTACCAGCTATTGGCTCACATCCAGTTATAAGGGTTACTTTCATCTACAAAATAGGGTTTATGATGCCCCACGCAACTTGAACGAGATGCATTTACCTGAGCCATCACTTCCTCTTGGGTCAAATTGTCTATACTATGGGCCCCTTTGACTGTTTGTCGCATCGAGGAGGTGAGTAATATCAATGGTACATTTAGAATTGATCGCGTACTAAGTTCTCCGATAATAGACCTCTGAGTCTTATCCTCCTCAGTCACATTCGCCCCTCGCTCTTTCGTTGCATCGGCCAGCAGTGTATCAGAGATGTCTTCCATTGCGTATCCGAACTTCTGGAGAAGCGTCATATACGGTAAAGGTATCGATGCGAGGGACGGGAAGAAGTCCGACAACAGCAAAACGGTTGTTGCAAGGGTGGAGGGACGAGGGTGTGCGCTAACAGCGCCAAAGAGTTCGATAACCGATGAATGATTGCCGTCAAGCGCACCATAATTACGGGAGAAACCCACAGTACAGATGACATCAAGTCTGACATGGTAATTCATGAGTAATGAATGGTAAGAGGATAGGGAAAAACATACGATAATTTATTCATCCTTGAATGTTGCAATTGGCAGGTTCCGAGTCAGAAATCAATTATGGAAACGGTTTCACCACCAAACATACCACCCCTGGATTCCTATCACAGCGCTATTTCCATTACTGGACTCGGCCTCGATGACATCACCCCAATGACGTTTCATCTTGAACACGTTGCATGTAAGACAATGTCTCCGATCCGCATCATGACGGTGAGAATCTAACCTTGTAGGCCAAGTTGTAGACAGCGGGCATTGACTGTTTAACGAAAGCAGTCCTGAATGCAGGAGTCAAAGACTTGCGTTGTCTGACGGAATTGGTCAGTGTTTAGATGGGATTGAAATATGGACAAACCTCGAATGTTCCTCACCCTCGGCCCATAGCAGACCTTTTCCAAGCTGCATTCAAGCGTCTACGTCAGGAACATAGAACGAAAGTCGTAGCTAGGCACGTACGAAATTCGCGCGCCTGGCCTTTGCCCCGGGCGTCTGGACATATGCCGTTGTTACTTTTGCATGGCAGTGTGAAATCCCTTTGGGATCGCCTAAGAAGATCCTTGTACTCCCCAAGATCGATGGAACTGCGTATACAGGACCATATTTCATTGCCCACTGTTTATATTTGGCGGCCATGTCCCTGGTATCGAAGATGTTCTTGCAGACGCCATAGAACCAGCTTTCACTTGGTGGCCCTTGTAACCGGGTGGTGCGGACCACTGGCAGGCGGTGGAATTGACGTGCCAGGGTCCTTCGAGGGAGTGACATAGTGAGAATCAGGAGGATGATACTTTTTTTTTGAAATAGAAACACCGTGAAACACAGGAAAATTATGCTGTGTACATGAAGAAGTTTGCCCACGTTGCATTGATATGTTGTCAATGAGCGCTGACTTCAAGTTGTCCGAGGAGCGCAGGAGTTACAATCATGCTGACCGGTGCCTGGAGTCCGAGTTCCGGAGCTCTAAATAATTTTGAAAAAAAAATCCAAATGGAGTGTGCTCAAAAGCAATCCTACATACATGACGTCCAAGTTCCAGACGACCGCACCCAGGCTGCTCCATCGTATACCCGCCTATCCAGGTCACGTCCCCCTCAGCGCATTTGAGAATGGCTTCCTTACGATAGGCTCCGCCCTCATGGCATTCATGGATCCAAGGCGTGCCGGTAAGCCCTTCAAGGATAGTTCGGGATATCTTCACCGTGTTGATACGCCCTAGACATGGTGGCCGCCCTTGGTGAAACCACCGCCGGTTCTGCATTGCCGAGGTTACGTGACGTGATGCTCGACTGTCCCGAAGGACGTAGGATCCTCAAAGACCGTCCCCGCGTCAATTCCAAGACCCTGGACTTTCAAAGGTTACAAGCACTTCCTGACGGTACGTTTGGAAGAGAATACACGCGGTGGCTCGAAGTGTGCAAAGTCACTCCTGATTCTCGAGAACCGGTCTGCTTTCTATCACTTTAGTTGTCGTTACCAAAGACCTTCTGATAGTTCTAATAGGTTCATTACATCGACGACCCAGAACTCGCGTATGTCATGCAGCGATATCGCGAAACCCACGATTTCTATCATGCGCTCTTTGCTCTCCGCGTCTCCGCTCTACCAGAGCTCGCCCTAAAAGCATTCGAGTTTGCAAATTTAGGGCTACCTATGGCTGCAGTCGCACTCGGTGCCTCTGCGAGGATGAAGGAAGCACAGCGTGATAGGCTCTGGCATGAATTCGTACCTTGGGGAACCAGGTGCGGTGGAAGTGCCAAATGCTTTCTGACTGTCTATTGGGAAGAGAGGTGGGATCAAAGGGTTCAGGACATAAAGAATGAGCTTGGTGTGTGGGATCCACCGGGTGGGTTGAGCATTTAAATGTTGCCATGGTGTTCGTTCCATGGACACTGATCTGATCCTTCTGAGTCTCCATGGCGCAGATTCCGTGGACGCGTAAAATCAGCGCCTTGGACGGAGGCTGTTGTTTATACCCGTACTTTCAATAACACTGATTTCAAAGCATGGGACGCTGATGATAAACCACCAGCATTCGTGTCGAAGCTAAAAGGCTATTGCTCATCTATATCGCCGATTTCATCATTGCTCTCCACTTCCGGCGTCCCAACCAATCCACTTGCTGTGCGGGGCGATGACGTCAAACACATAGATTCATCGAGCATCTAACCGGCAGGTACAACGTGGACCGAGTTCGAGCCGAAAAGAAGAATCCCACTTCAGCCGTCGTCGACTTAAATGTCAAATCGGCTGAACGCACAAAAGTGAGTTTCAAAACGGCTATTTTTGAGATTGGCACTACATTTTTGAGTAGACTAATGTGCAGAGCGCGACGTGTGAGAGCAAAACTTCTACTCGCCTCAAGCCATCACACGGTGTGAAAACGAAGGTAATACTGCTCACCAAATCAATATATGACACCTGTATACTACTAACTTTCAAATGTAACAACCTTGTGATGCAGATAATGGCAATAACTGGGAGGGAAACAGGTTTGTTCTCACGGAGCGAGAGCCTTTTGCGACATCGACATCAAGCAAGAGGCCTCCCGTGATGTGTCCGGGTCTCTATTGTAACGACGCGGTTCCGTCAATCCTCTCGGCTCAACTCGAAAAAGCGCTGGTGAACTATGTCAATACAACCAAGTCGGAGAAAAAAGAGACTCATGGGCACCTCCGTCTAACTTTTGGGATTTGCAGGCTGATCACAAAGGAGCACGAACGACCGGATGCCATCGAGATCCAAATGGCCAGCACTGGATATCGATTTCAAGGACATTCCGCAGCATGTCCTCAAGATGTTCAACTAACTGGATGATATCATGTTTGGAAGAGAGGCACGAGATCATCTGTTTCTTGGGAATTGCTTCAAAATCGGGCTTGGGAATAATGGCTGGAGTGAATGACGTGTGTGCAGCTGCAGCACTTGCCGATGAGTTCCAGTATGTGGAAGAACTCACGGGCCGGATAGCAAACCATACTTCTGAGTCACCACCATCCAACTGATTCCGCGCTAGCTACGGTTCGAAAGGAGCAGCCATCGTCATGCGTATCCTTATCAAATCAAATCATTTCCATTGTCGGAGACACCCGCTGATGCTTTCAAGCCGGTCCTGCTGTTGTAATATTTGACTTATGCCGAGAAACGAACGCTGGGTGCGCGCGACCGGTCACGTGCGTGGCCGCATCCGGCACTGCCGCGCCACCGAGGTCGCATCACGCGTCATACGGCGTCCGCCCGCGCGAAGAAAAAAAAAGAAAAACGCGCTTTCGAGCGCGAAACGTTCGCGACGACGGCCGAGGTCTCTCGATGTGTGTGAACCGTGAACGATACCAAGCGCCGCGTGGTACTACTGTGACGATATCACACAGCGTCCGCCCGCGTCCATGCGTGCACACGCGAGGGAAAAAGAAAAACGCGCTTTCGAGCGCAAAACGTTTGCTCTCGCTCGTGGCCGCCGTTCGCGACGACGGCCTGACAAACGGCACCGCCTGTATGTTTCGCCGGTTATAGGAACTTATTTTATAGCATCATTACGACACTTATTGCTCAAGACTATAGGATGCCCTCGACCATGAAGGGGTGTGATATCATGGTGGCTAGCAGCTCATCAATCATCGTACCATGTTCGCATTCAAATGCCTAGTCAAAGACGAGTACAACTGGGATGAATGAGGTTCATCGGGAGAAAGATACCGCACACACTATTAGCACTCGAGCGTTGTTCTAGTACCAAATCACTCAACGTGGTATGTGTTTTTGAATTAGCCTCATACTGCTGATGGTGCGGAGGTTATATTAGTAGTTAATTCCCCGCTCAAAGCCAACTTGGCCCAAAAGAGTTGAGTTAAGCTATGACAGGGCCATCAAGGTGACAACACAATCTGACACGTAAAGTTATTTTTCTTGGTGGTCACAATCAACACCATAGTTCTAGATCCCGAGTCATCCATTACAGATCTCCCATGTTGAACCCTGGGCTGAACTCGAGCTGAGTTTTGGACCGCAGAAACGAAGGAAGCAGAAGACCTCTAACTCGGACGACAACCGGCCCGCTGATGCTCAGACTGCTGCCACCATGGTGTCAACAGAATAAAATGCCAGTATCCACCATTTCCACCGTTCGTATAGAACACTGATGTGACAGGTGGATGCCAACAGACAGCACCCAGAACCAAAGGAGGGTGGTGATCAACTTGAACCCAAAACAAGCGTAATGCAGGCTGCTCCTAGCTGGATTACCGACGATGGACCGTGACCGACGACCGGGTTGGACCAACCTACAAACGACTGAGTACGACGACTGAATTGGACGAACTCAAAAACACTTTTTTTGCGCTGTCTATTTCTAAGCATGAATGACCAAGGAATGGTTTATTCGATGGCTATGTACTGATACGACAGATATCGATGATAACCAATTGCCATGGATATAACCATAATCTGACTATGTGAGTGGTTTGGACAACAGGTTCGGGACTGCATCATGCCGAAAGTAAAGCTGAAAATTATTGACCTGGTCAATGACCACCAATGCAAATACAAATGTGTATCAGCACCGAGAATAGTGATAATATCCACTTGGTGCTTTATGGATGACAATGTCAGATTTGATTAGGATCATTTTTTGGATGCTGCTTCCTATCTGACCCAACTTGAATGATCAGATCAGTGTCATGAGTGCATGCTGATTTGCTGTGTTATTGATACTTCATCATTTGATTTGTAGTATGGAATAGATGAAAACTAGACAAGAGAAAATATGATACTATATGATACTATTCTTTAATCCATTTGATGAGAGATACTTTCATTCTGAAAACAATCAGATTTCCTATATGTTAAAATATGCTACTGTATCTTGAAGCTATTCCCTACCTTTTCAAAATCCTCATGAGTAGCAAAAACAATGCTTCTTGTTGCTAGTCCAAAGAATTCATTGTCTTCATCCACCTGTATGTGAAAATAGGATTCTCTGGCAATCAAGCTTTCAATGCAGATATCAGTATCCTCTTTGAAAATATTAGCAAGTAGCAACTAACTTAGCCATGAAGCACATTGCATAAACTATTGAAAAACTGTCAATTATTAATGACATATGAAGTTCACAATATATACTCACTGCCTGCAATAGGACAACACATGACCAAGTGTCCTGCATCTAGCTTAACCACTATCCACTTTAAAACTTTGATCAATCAATTTATGACAGTTTAAAGCAAGTGCCTACAATAACCACAATTATCCCACTTGCAAGACTGCCACCAACATCAATTAATAACATGATTACATTAATGTTACACATATAACACACCTGGTTATTAGTCCAGTTTGAATGAAAAACTTCATAAGCCTTTGAACCAACAAACTCAATCTCCACATGAATGATGAATCAGCTATTCATAGTTTCAAATAAAATGATTGACCTTGTGGATAAATAGGGGTCACCCTTTTTCAGAATATAACACATTGATACAGCAATTGATATATCCAATAAGATGGAGAGACCTAACCAAGGAAACATAAGCCACTATGAAGTATTGAATAAGTGTGGAAAACTAATAGTGGAAGACACCTACAGATAAGATAATGTGGCTAGAATTTTTGAGGTTAGACAAAATACTAATAAAAGACAAATAAACACAATGATTTATTGACTTGCAACAAATCACCTACAAATATAACAGAAAGGTGAATCCAAAAGCTATTTGAACATCAATATAGCCTCTGGATTGAATTATATCTGGGTCTCACATCCTTCAAGAATTAAGAGAATAAACTAGAAAAGATTTAACATCAGTCACAAACAAGACTTGGATGATACATACAAGTGCTATTGAGATTCCTGCATGAACATGACTGATTTCCACTAAAGGGATTGTTAGCTCTCATAGGGAGCAATAAACAACACTGACATACAGAGGTAGATGCGACTGATGAAGAAAGCATGAATAAGGCATTCAGTCATCACCTGAAGTTTAAAAATCAGCTTCTGTACTTCATGATAATTTACCTATATTACAGTCGTTCCATCAAACACTGCTGACTCCCTATCAAAAGTGTCAAATACCAAGGATGTGCTGCAGCAAATTCACATACCACATGAACATCCTGACGAACTTCACTGTGGGTGGTAGCGCTGAGTCGTCACTATGGACGAGAACCGTCATGTGACATGCCAGCACGCTTCGTATCAAAGGTTTCAGAGAAGTGTCATGGTTTAGGCGTTAGCCTACTTACGCCTGTATGACTTGCATAATCCTATTTTCATCAGTTGATTCCGATTTGGTTGACTATGCTCGAAAACTAACCAGATGAATATGACCTAGTCCCGTAGGGTGTGAATTCGCCGAGTAACATCAGTACTTCTACGGGTCCTGACTCGGACCAAGTCGGACATGACTCACGATAGCCTTGATCCAAAGAGGGTCGCGATTATGAACGGACTTCTTCGAAAAATACACCCCAACTTGGGCTGTCAACATGACCAAGACACTGGTGCAATGCGGATATCAGGGATGAATAACTTAAGAGGACGTGAAATTTACATCAACATCAATGATAGACCTGCAGACAAAGTAGGGAGACGATTATTCAGTTGTCCCATGAGGTCAATTTGAAATACTGTGGACAACTCGGACATTGTCTTCGTTGACATGGCGAGACTGGGGAATTCAGATTCCAAGAAGGGGTTGCGAAATTTGGCTTATATATCGTAGCATGTGCTATGTACCGCCCGGGCGTCTGAAGCCGCGAGGCGGTTCCCACTAGATTCTAGTAAGGTTTGAGCGCGCACAGAAATTGATGGATTAATCATACATGCACAGCGAACGCGGAAAGCTTACCAAGTTAATCCGAGACTCGCTCATGTGTAACGATACCGGCGATGTGTTGAGCAGTGAGCAAGTAAAGATGTGCAACGAAGCCGCGGCCTGCCATGACATCCCACGCTATCACGAACGCAACACCATCCTCAAGGTGATCCCATTACCGTTACTTGTAGTTCATATCACAGATCGTCTTGCGGCAGACACCATAAATTCTAATGCGACAAGTGCTGGGCCAGCAAAGCTGGCGGACGGATTATACACTAGCGCCACTCCAAGGCAGAGCGGGCACGCGTCGACTGGAGAACTTCAGATCGTCGTTGGGACAGCGCGTAGAGAGGGCAGACGACTCGAGGTAAGGGCGCTACCAACGGCGGTCCCGCCGCGACGCACGGCAACGAGGCTGTCGACCACACACACCACAGCACTGCGAGAAGCCTGCGACGACGCCAACGCAGACGGCAATATTTCCAAACGGATTAAAAGGACACGAGCGCGGTCCGCGCAGCCAGCGTGGCTCGACCCAGGCGTACCCAACGACATCAGGGCGCCGTTCTTAGGGAACGAGATAGTCGGACGTTGGCCGACGACGCTGACGTTGACCGATCACCAGACCAAGCAGATCAGACTCTAAGACTCAGGCAGGTACATAATCACGGCGGCCGACCACACGAACACCAACCGTCGATGTTCAACACCGGTTACCGGTACCGACAGCGAGACGACAAAACATCGAATAATCGAGGACGACAACCGAGAACTATCGAAGGACACTGGTGATGCGACGGACAGGACGAGCGTTGTCCAGACGCACCAACAGAGCGCCGCCGCGACGCAGCTGAATGCACAAGATAGAGGATGAGGACGTTACGTTTTGGTCACGTTAGCATTCTTCTCGGGATCATATGAAGAGAATATCTACTCTGCAATTATCGTATTCAAGTCATTATTCGGGCTCAAAAGTAATCCTCAAACACATTTTCGAATCTTGACGTCCGCGCATTCCAGACGGCCTTACCGCTCCATCATACACCCTCTTTGCCGTAGGTTCCGCCCTCATGGCATTTATGAATCCAAGGCATGCCGGTAAGCCCTTCAAGGATATTTTGGGATATTTTCACCATGTTAATATGCCCTAGACATGGTGGCTGCCCTTGGCGAAACCAGCGCAGGCTCTGCATTGCCGAGGTTGCGTGACATGATCCTCGACTGTCCCGAAGGACGTATGATCCTCAGAGACTGTCCCCGCATCAATTCCAAGACCGTGGAATTTCAAATGCTACAGGCACTTCCTGATGGTACGTTTGGAGGAGAATACACGCGATGGCTTGAAGTATGCAAAGCCACTCCTGATTCTCGAGAAGTGGTCTGCTTTCTACCACTTTAGTTGGCGTTTCCAGAGACGCCCTGATAGTTCTCACAGGTTAATTACGTCGACGACCCAGAACTTCCAGGGGTACTCAACGTCTTCAGGACGTTGCTCACGAGAAGCGAGATAGCCAGACGTCGACCGACGACGCTAACGCAAACAGGTCACCGCATGCTATATCACCCCGGAAGGCACATAGCTCACGAAGGTCTCACGCACACCAACCGTCAACCGTCAACGTTTCAACACGTACCGACCAGTGAAATATTGAACAATCGAGGGCGCCAGAACTGTTGAGAGACACTGGGGATGTGACGAACAGCAACGAGCGTTGTCCAGATGCGACGTTAGCTGTTTTCTCGGACTCACATCAACAGAATGTAAGTTCTGCAACTGTCACATTCAATCAAATATTGTATTCAATTACAGACGTCCGAAGGAGACGTGATGGAGCACTTGTACAAATATAATTATATAGCTTGAGTGATTGTCGACCCATATGATGTCCTGCTGGTTATCATCTCACATCTGTGTGATATTATTCTTTAATTCATTTGATGAGTGATACTTTCATTCTGAAACAATCAACTTTCCTATATGTTTGAGATATGCCATGGTAAAGCCCATACCTTTTCAGAATCTTCATGGGTAGCAAAAACAATACTTCCTGTTGCCATTTCAAGGCATTCATCCTCTTCAACTACTGGTATGTGATGAAAATAAGATTCTCTGGCAAGCAAACTTTAGGTGGAGATATTAGTGTCCTCTTTGAAAATATTAGCAAGTAACCAACTTAGCCATGAAGCACATTGCATAAACTGTTAAGGAAATAATCAACCAATAACATTTGAATTTTACAATGGGTACTCACTGCCTGCAGTAGGGAAAGACATGAGCAAGTGTCCTGGATCCAGCTTAGCCACTATCCACTTAAAATTTTTGGTCAATTGGCTTCATGGCAATTTAAGGCAGGCACCTACAACAGCTACAATTATTCCACTTGAGAGACTGGCACCAACATTAATCACCAACACAATTACCTTGAGATTAATTGTACACACCTAGTTATTAGTCCAGTCTGAATGAAAAACCTTGTAACCCTTTTAACCAATAAACCCAATCTACATACAATTAGCTGGGTATATTCAAAATATGATTTAAATCTACTAACCTCATGGATGAGTAAGGGCTACCCTTTCTCAAAATATGCCACACTGATCCAGCAATTGAAACATCCAATAAGATAGAGAATCCTATCCAAACAAACATTGTCCACTTTCAAGAGATTAATAATACAGAAAACTGATAGTGGAGTCAGCTTACAGATATAGCCACATGTCTAGAACTTCTCATGTTGGCCAAGATGCTAACAAAAGAAGAAAAATATGTTAGAGCTTTTGATTTTGATTTTGATTTGAACCATTTACCAAGATAACATGGAGATAAATCCAAAAGCTATGCTGACATGAATATAGCTTCATAGTGAATTATACCTGGCCCTCACATCCTTCAAGAACCAAAATGATGGACTGTATACAAGAGGATTAACATTATTCATGGACAACATTTGATTGATACATACAAGCATCATTGAGATTCTCGCATGAACATGCATTGCTTCCACTGAATAGTGTTGTTCACTTCCATAGAGAAATAACGAAACACTGCTACTCACAGAGGTAGATGCGACTGATGAAAAACGCATGAATAAGACATTCAGTCATTACCTAAAGGTCGGAAATTAGCTTCTGCACTTTCTTTCGAGTTACCTGACATTACAGTTGTTCCAATATACACGGCCAACTCCCTACCAACATCAATAGATTAACCCAAATCTTGTTCTGAAAACCGTGAACGTACCATAGGCCTTCCCTGACCAAC
The DNA here is from genome assembly GCA_038089615.1 of Aureoboletus auriporus. Classification (NCBI taxonomy): domain Eukaryota; kingdom Fungi; phylum Basidiomycota; class Agaricomycetes; order Boletales; family Boletaceae; genus Aureoboletus; species Aureoboletus auriporus. The sequence goes on from JBBPLF010000112.1 coordinate 34,278, forward strand.
TCCATGGGTACTAGTGTGAGATCATCACTATGCATAAGAACAGTCATGCGACATGCCAATGCGCTTGAATCAAAATTTTCTGAGAAAGACCACGGTTCCGGTGTCGAGGCACTTACACCTCCGAAACTTGCATCGCCCTAATTTCATTAGTTGATCCATTTGTCGATTACGCTGGAAAACGAACCAGATCAATATGACCTAGAGCCATAGCATGTCAACGCCCGCACTCTCTACACGCCCTGACGTTACTCACAATACCCTTGATCCAAAGAGGATCGCGACTATGGATGGACTTTCTCGAGAAATACAGCACAACTTGGCTTGTCAATACCAGGAACGCACTGGCGCAATGGTGATATCAGGGTTGAAACAACTTAAGAGGACGTGCCAGTGAGATTTACAACAACGTCAATGATAAACCTGCAGACACAGTGGGGAGACGATTGTGAATGTGTCTGCTGATGTCGACCGAAGAGAACAGGTCGGAGACTGTCATTATTGTTGAAGCGGCGAGATCGAGGGAGGATTGCTAATTCCTAGAAGACGGATGCAAAGTTCGCTTATATATTCGAATCGCAGCATATGCTATGTACCGCTCGGACGTCAGAAGCTGCCAGTACCGGAGGCAGTTCATACTATACCCATGTTAGCGTATAAAAAATGATGGATCGAAAGGTACACCACCGAAGCGAACCACATCGCCATTTTGATTGAGGTAAATCCGTCTGAGTCTGTGACTGTGACTGACAAAGCCTCGTCCCACGCAGAATTCAGCTTCCCGAGACTCTGCCACCAACACCTTGCCAACACCATACCATCGCAAGGAACAAAGAAGAGCAACTCTCAGAATGCCTCCCAAGAAACAGAATGTGCCGTCGTCATCCAAGGTGAAAGAGGACAAGGTGATCCCATTACTCGCAGTTCATACCATAGACTAATTGATCAAGATTTCCTGTCAATGTGAAGACCTTTGGCATGAAGAATGTGCGTGATCTGGCTCCGTAAACGACCGACATTGACGGCGATGGTGTATAGAAAAACAAGTCAGCCAAGGTGCAAAAACAAGTCCAGCAGATCCAGGCGCAGGCTGCCTTGGCAGGGAAATCTCGGGAAACGCTCGCAAAAGAAAAGGAAAAAGACCTCCGAGCCAAAGTCAAGTTGGAGGAGGAGAAGCGCAAGAAGGAGGAGGCTGCGTTATTCAAACCCGTGCAAGCGCAAAAAGTACCGTTTGGCGTCGATCCCAAGACCGTTCTCTGTGCATTTTACAAGGCCGGGAACTGCGACAAGGGAAACAAGTGCAAGTTTAGCCATGATCTCGATATTGGCCGAAAGGTAGACAAGAAGAATCTCTACGAAGACAACCGGGAGGAGAAGATGAAAGGTTCGTATAGATGCCTATTTCCCGTGGTCGGTGCTAACACATCTGACAGACACGATGGAGGACTGGGACGAGGCGAAATTGCGAAGTGTAGTATTGTCCAAGCATGGTAACCCGCGAACCACGACAGAGGTGAATAGTATCTGCCCTCCGTGGACGTTGCTCATTATGCACACGTGTAGATTGTTTGCAAATACTTCATCGAGGCCATAGAAACGAAGAAGTATGCAAAATTTCCCCTCACTCGCTGTAATCTAATTGTTCCCTTTGTAGATTTGGATGGTTCTGGGAGTGTCCAAACGGCGGGGAGAAGTGTCAGTACAGGCATGCTCTACCCCCTGGCTTCATCCTGAAGTCTGAGAGAAAGGCTGCAGAGGAGGCTGCAAAAGCCAACGTGATATCGCTCGAGGAGTTTCTGGAGACAGAGGTGAAGTTTCGTGCCCTAGATAGACCCAAAATACTGATTCTGTTTAGCGGCACAAACTGGGTTCCAATCTCACTCCAGTCACTCTTGAAACGTTTGCCGTTTGGAAGAAGACACGAATGGACAAGAAGGAGGCAGAAACCGAGGCGTTGCGCAAAACCAAGGAAGCGCAGCATGCAGCTGGCAAGATCAATGGCATGAGTGGTAGAGATCTGGTAGGTCCCGGTTTGCGTCCCGAGAGCTTTGTTGACCACTGGGATCAGTTCCAATACAACCCAGAGTGGTTCGAGGATCAAGACGAGGGAGATGATTCAGACGATTTCGATCTCTCTAGGTACAGACGCGATGAGGAGGAAGTATACGCGGAGCTTCGCCAGACGGAGCAAGGAGTCAGTAATCTGCATTTGTACGACGACGACGGAGGCGGGTCTAGCACAGCAGAACTCTCGTAAAGTGGAGCTCTCGAGACTCGAGGCCTTTGGTCGCCCCGCTGTTTCGTAATTTCCGTGTGACCAACTTACAAGTAGTCTTTCTCCGCCTTCTTCTACTACAAAAGTCGGATCGTTTCCATGTCTCGTATACCACAGGTCTCCTCATCCAGACCGACTGTAAAAACAACATTAGCCCTGCCGACTGCTCGTTCGCGAGCACCCTCGCCGTGCAAACCATCCGCTAGCCCCTCGACCCCACGCGTGCGTACAAAGTCAGTCCCAAAGTCACCTTCCAAACCGGTTCGTCGACCTCCTCCCGAAGAGGAGATCCCGACTTCCAAGCCACCTCTGAGCATCAAAGAAGCCATCGCTCTCAAACGCGCAGAGGTAAAAAAAGCTGTTGCAAGACCTGGAGTTGGCGGCGGCCTCGCTCTCGATGACTTTGACACCTTGGAGGACGCTCCTCCCCGCGACGGTCCAACCAAGAAAGAGGCGGACGAGAACGCCGATATCGGTCGCTGGTCTGTAAAAGAAGCCATCGAGCGTGCGCGCAGTACAGGTACGGATGCTAGCTCGCTCTCGCTCCCGAAGCTTACCTGACAAGATTTCTACGACAGGTTCCATCAATCTTTCCTCGCGTTCATTGCCCTGCCTGCCGTCTGCTTTGTTTGAGATCCACTTGAGAGTCAACCCCGACGCGCTCAAGTCAGTTCCTCGCGAGCCACCGATAGGTTCTTCAGAGACCGCAGGGAAACGACCAGGACAACGTGGAGGACCCGCGTGGTTCGAGGCACAAGACCTACAGATCCTAAAAGCATGGAACAATGAGATCGTCGAGATTCAGCACGAGATCGCCCTCTTTGGGTCACTCAAGTCCATCGATGTATGTCCGTTCCGTCTGTTATCGATCCACTACTTATAAACTACGACCAAAGCTGCATCAAAACAAGATCTGCGCGCTGCCCAACACGTTTGCCGACCTGACGGCCCTTACTAGCCTAGATCTTTCACATAACTCGTTAACGTCACTTCCAATTAATATCTTCGCACTCCCCAGCCTCTCCGTCTTAAATCTCTCGCATAATGCCCTTGTCGCCCTGCCGTTTGGTGAACCATTTTCAAGTCTCTCTCGTCGGCCGGGAACTGGCACATATAGCTCCGGGGGATTCTTTGGCCCAGTGATCACCCGTGCCAATGTACCCCTGCCACGCCTCTTGTCACTTGACGCGTCCTTCAACAAGCTGACCGCTTCCGCCATCGACCACAAGAATCTCCCCTCTGGCTTATCCAAAGTTGACTTGTCCTCGAATCCTATTGCATCAGGGAACTCTGGTTCGTCCGCCCTCGTACACGCATTCGGGGGTCTTGGCCAGTTGAAAGAGCTTCGCCTGGCGAACGCGAACATCGGGGACGACGCATTTCCATCTACGCTCCTCACGGGGAACGTGTCCCTAACCTTCCCGTCGCTGCGTATCCTTGATCTCGAAGAGACACGTGCGACCGCTGAAGCTGTGGCATTGGCATTTACTGGTTCGAAACAGTCGGTCACTTTTGATATGACGGCCGATGAACCACCCGAAGGCACGCTTAGGATCACTGTGGGGAAGAAGGTCCTGAAAGAGGCCTGGGAGATTGAAGCTGAGCGTAGGGCCAGACACAGGAGTGGCAGGTCCCTCGGAAATGGAGGTCCAACAACAACAAACGACCCAGAGCGACTCTCGCACGAAGCACCGCCAAAAGAGCCGTGGGAGATTGAAGCAGAGCAGGGTTTGCTTACCGAAGGTGGTCGGAGGCGTGCCAGAGCGGCGGCGGCGGCGGCAGCAACTGAGCCTTTGGTTTCAACACCGAATCCTCTCCCTTTGCATGGAAAACACAGCTCGGTGGTTGGTATCGGTCATCCAAGCTCGCCCCCTCCACCATCGCCATCGTCGTTCAACCTAAGCAACTCTCAGTACTACCATGCCGCCACCCAAACGCTCACCCTCCCAGCCTCCGCACCTCCTCCGAGATCGCACGCAAGATCGTTTTCTCTCGCCACCTCTGCATTGACTGCCCAGGCGACTTCTGGAAAGACCGACATCGCTCTGCCTACGCCAAGTCTCCCGATCGCAGCCATATCTCCCCAACCGTTTTCTCAGACGCTCAAGATCCTCGTACTCAGCAATCGAAAACTAGACCTCTCCGTCTCCCTACCATCCTGCGACGCCAGCATGGACGCTGGGCTGATCCCCACCCTGGAAGAACTCGCCCTGGATGGGTGTGGCTTCAGCGACACCGTCGCCGTGACACGCCAGGCCGATGGCAACGCCAAATCCAGCGAACCGCTCTTGCCCCTCCTCGCGCGCCTCTTTCCCCACCTGAAGACGCTCGACGTGTCGTACAACGCGCTCACCTCGGCAGCGCTCCAAAAAGACGTGTTGATCGACCTGGTGATGGCGTCCACGCGGGACGCGGTGCAGCGTACAGGTCTGCGGCATTTACGGCTCCGAGGGAACCGGCTCACGACGCTCGATGGGTTTCAGCACGTGGCGGAGATGTTTAAAGGGCATCGCTCGGTGCCAGATTGGAAACTGGAGGAGCTGGATGTGAGGGACAATGAGATTTCCAAGTTGCCGCCGGAGCTGGGGCTGGTGCCTCTGGATGTGTTGTTGGTGGATGGGAATGTGTACGTGCATTGTGGTGTGTGTGTGTGTGGTCTGCGTGGACTGATCATGATTATTATTGGACAGATTTCGGATTCCGCAGCGAAAGATATGGGAGCGGGAGGGGACCAAGGGGTTGCTGAGTTGGTTGCGTGGGCGCATGGAATGAGGCGCGTGGGGACAATCGTCTATCGTATCATGGGTACATACATACATACTCAATGGATCGTCATAATAGACAGCACAAGTCGCTCTGCGTCCATGAGGCCCCGCATGGCAGTGCGAGCGATGCGCTAAAATTGTCACGGCAATACAGTGCGGTGAGAGCTCGCCCAATATGATTTCTAGATCCAATAAAAATAGATTCCAAAGACTAAGGATCCGACGATTGCTGTTGGATCCACATGGCATGATACAATCCACCCAACCGCAACAACGCCTCGTGCGTGCCCTGCTCTACAACCTGCCCCTCCTTGAGAACGATGATCAAATCTACCATGGATACGCATGAGCCGTGAGACGCGACGATCGACATGGAACCCACCTGCGTCGACGACGGTACGCAGTCGATGCGCAATGAAGATGCTCGTCCGCCCGCTATGCAACAGCGTGTTATGAATGTTCTTGATAATCTCCGCCTCGGTGTGTGCATCCAGTGCCGACGTCTGACGCGCGTGCATGAATACCAAGACAAGGCACACCCGATCGCACTCACCGCCTCGTCGAAAAACAAGATCGGAGGGTCCTTCAACAACACGCGCGCGATCGCCAATCGCTGCTTCTCGCCTCCCGAAATCATCAATCCGCGCTCACCCACCGTGGTCTGATACCCATCCGGAAGACGCGTGATTGCGTCGTGCACGCTGGCCTTGACCGCCGCCGCCTTGACCTCGTCGTCCGTCGCATCGAGACGTCCGTACCGCACGTTGTGCAAAATGTTGGAGTGGAAAAGAGGGGTATCCTGGGGGACGACGCCCACCGCCCTGCGCAGACTCTCTATCTCTACATCTTGAATATCTTGGTCGTCAATCAAGATACGACCCGACGAGGGATCGTAGAATCGAAACAAGAGGCGGAAGACCGTGGATTTGCCGCACCCAGACGGCCCTACGATGGCCACCTTTTTCCCCGCTGGAACCGTAAACGAGAGATTGCGGAATATAGGGCGTTCAGGATGATACCCGAAATTAACATTGTCAAAGCGAATAGAACCGCCCTTGAGCGCCAGTGGTCGCGCCCCAGGCTTGTCCTGTGCAACTATGAGACACGTGTTGGAAATGCTGTGGAGATACCCACCCTCGCGGGTGCATTCTCAGTTTGGAGAGTAAACAAGACTTCCATATCCAACAGATTCTGTCGGAGTTCACGGTATATGCTACCCAAAAAGTTGAGGGGAAGAGACAACTGGAATATCAACTGATTGACCATGACGAGATCGCCGACGGTCATAGTCCCTGGGTATCGCCTCATCAGGCCAATCGTACCACGCGTATGAAAGGCCGCTCACCATTCAATACCCCCTGTGCAGCCAAAAACATGGTCGCCGTCAATGCCGAGGAGAATATGACGTTTTGACCTGAATTGAGGTACGCCAAGGAAGTGGTGATCAACACGGACGATTTCTCATATTGCTTCAAATGGGCATCATATTGCGCAACCTCGTACTTTTCATTGTTGAAATGCTGCAAAAACGAGTCACAAGGCGCCCGCGGGGATGTCACAGGGCACACACCTTGACTGCCTCGTAGTTGATAAGCGAATCGACGGCAGAGGAAGCAGCCATATTGTCAGCCTTGTTCGCATTGCGCCGAAATTGTGTTCTACCGAACGTGTGAGAAGGGTTGACAAGCGCACGCGGTTCGCGCTGACCTCCAAGACGTGGTTCGGACCGTGAACCAGGTGTACGCAGCCAACGTGGATGCAGTGATCACGGCAAAGTCATAACCGAATTTATAGGTCTACAACCTCATCACAAAAAAGAACCGCCAACGACAAGAAGAAATCACCTACGAGGATACCGCACACCATGGAAATCTCCAACGCAGTCGGGACGATCCGAAACAGAATCGCCTGTAGCATGAACGTGATGCCCCTGCTGAGCTGTCAGGCGAATCAGCATCACAGAGGAGCAAAAGCCGACTTTGTTCCACGATCGATGGCGCGGGTGAGTCCGCCCGTCTGTCTCGAGAGATGGAACTTGAGGTTGAGATCGAGCAAGTGTTCAAACGTCTCCCGAGAGACTTTGCGTATCGCACGTTGACCGATGTTGGCAAAGACGGCGTTGAGCAATTCACCAAAGACGGTCGCGCCGATGCGTGCGGCGCCATCTGAGACACGTGAGATGGGTTCGGGTATGCAAAGGACGTTGGGTACGCACAGCCGAGGATGAGCGAGCCCGCGACGATCCAGACAGTGGACGAAGATGCGACGTCGAGATTGAGAGCGTCGATGACGTCCTTGAATAGTTGTGGAACTTGGACGTTCAACACCTTGGCTCATTGGTGAATACCGGTCAGCATGGTAGAGGCGACGGCACCTTTCCGCCGATAAGGAGGGTGAAACCGAAAACGACACGGCAACGGGTGTTCCAGTCGTGCTTTGGCCAGACGTTGCCAATGAGCTTTCGGACGACCATCCAGTCCTTGCGGCGCTGCTCCTTGGCGGAGACATTGCGGAGGGGTGCCGAGGTGGAGAAACGGCGCAAGGATGGTGGAGGAGGACGGATGCGATAGAGACACAGCACGGACTGCCTTGGTAGTGGAAGAGCACGACGGAGCATGTGGTCGTGTAAATAAATGGGTACAGATACAACAAAAAGTGAACAACATGGCAATGTCAGCTACAATCGTGTAGTAGTACAGGAATGCAATACAGCCCGCATGCCAGCAGGAGAAATGAAGATCGAAACCGTAAACATAACTCGTCGTTCGTGTGTCGTCATGCCCATGCATTGCTGGCCCACCACCGCTTGTCTGCCCCACTCACGGCCCACTCGGAAACGCTGTGGGTCGTGGCAACATAAATCATACCGCCCAATGGATCGAAACACGTTCCCGCGATATCCAGATCCGGGTTCTGTCGCTGCTCTCCAACAAGAGTGGCCCGCGAGGCCGTTCTGCGGCTGGGGCGTGGCGAATGTCGGTATCGCCCGAGGGCAGTGCTGCGGGACGGAGAGGGAGTCGTCTGAAGTGGAAGATGGATGGAGGGCGGCGGAGAAGACGAGCGGGAGGGTGCATGGGATATACAATCCGTTTCTGGTTCATCTATATCCATGCCATCCACATCCTCCCTTCCGTCACCGACGTCATTGTTGTACAAGTTGGGACTGGCAGTGCCTCGGCTGGGAGGCTGTGGATGTGTATCTCGCGCAAAATAGGCACGGACTCGGACTGCCCGACGAGAAAATGCTTCTCGAATGTTTTCTTGGACCGCACTATCCCCAAGAGGTAATCCGAGAATATCACCATAGTTGTAATCCTCGTTGTCCTCGCCCTCCCGCCGCCGAGTGGGGCGATGTGGATGTCTGCGTAGCCCACTGGGGATGTAAAAGTTTTCATCCTGCGTGCGAGTTGCACGCGGTGGCTGGGGTGTGTGCCTCGTGAATGACGTAGGAGAGACATGGACCGCCTCGGACGGTGGGGAAGATATGGGTGGGGCACGTGTCAAGCGGGGCGCCTCTCGTTCCACGACGGGAATGCGAACGATGTCCTCTGTCTCAAACGTGCGGGCATCCATCACATGGAGCAGGCTCGTGTGCTAAAAAGAACATGAGCGAGATCCCCCAACGTCGAGACAAGTCTGACCTCTGTGAAGGTCATGATCTCATGTCCAGGATGACCACGTGTACCACCCGCGCCAAACTTGACACTCCGCGCACCCCACCCCGGGGCCTTGGAGTTGCCTCGCGTCCAATCCCACGGATCGTCGCTGAGCATGCTGGATTCGTCGGCATTCCCAAGGTGACCAACGGGGAGCCTCGACTTGTCGGTTTGAATGACCTTGATGGGCTTGGTGCTTCGAACGTCCCAGACAGCGACGACGCCTTCTTGCGAGGCGACGGCAAACTTCATGCCATCGTGTGAGAAGGCGGTGGAAAAAGAAGCAGAGAGCGAGGACGAGTAGAGTCGGGCGTCGGTAGGGGGAACGTTGAGAGTGACGATAGGGGTGAACGAGATGCGAGGACCACCGGTGAGGTGGTGAAGGTAGATGCGGGGCGAGTCCCCGACGGACAAAAGGGTGCGCCCATCTGGGGAGATGGATGCTGGGAGGTGTGAGATCCATGCAAAGGGGGGAGACGAGGGACGCACAATGGTTGATGGGCTCTTCGAGCTTCAGATGACCGGATTCGCGGAGATCTTTTGGAAAGGATTTACAGCGGACGGCAATGTCGTAGAAGCGCACGGTGCAGTCGTTGTTGCTGACGACGAGACGGGGTTCGACGCTGCTCTCGGCGGATCTCGTGAGACTGAGGGAGCTGAGCAAGACCGAGTTGTTGATGGAGCCCTGGAGTTTGTTGTAGTACTGCCATTGGAGGCGATCCCGCTGGTGGTGGAGGGAGAGGTGTATCTCTGCCTCCTGTCCACCGGCGGCGAGGAGGATGGCATCTGAGGCGGGGAGGGGAATGGAGGCGAGTGTGTTTGGAATGAAGGCGAGGTCTGCGATACTGTGTTGGGTCTGGGAGTGGTGAGCGAGGTGGAGGAGTGTGTGTGTGATACGCACATCGTTTGGTAGATCGTGTTCGACGATGGAGTAGCCCTGGACGTAGTTGACGATGCCGCGCTGGTGGGGACAAATGATGAGATCACGGAGCTGGCTGTGGAGAGCACGTGAGAGGGAGAACGGGGCCGGTGAGCGGACGTACACATGACCGATGGTGACCTCGGCGGGCTGACTGTGGGCCGGCAAAGGCGACGCCAGCAGCGGTGAGTGGCGGGCCATTGCGTGCTCGTGACGCTCTTCAAGGGCGACATGCCCTCGGCCCGTCATCAACCACGTGACATGCACGTGAGCTGGACGACAGCGGTGCACATCTCTCGTTCAATCCTGTCGACCACCGCGATGGACGGACCCGCACAACCAAAGCCGGCAAAGAAGCTCAAGCCAGCCAGAAAACAGGTCAAGGCGGGCGACGTCGAGAAGAAAGAGACCGTGCAGACCGGCAAGGAGTACAGTCAGTCCTATTTTACTGCATCACAGAGCCTCGTCTAACCATACAACAGACATTTGGTACAACAAATGGGCGGGTGGTGACCGCGAGGACAACTACTCAAAGTGCGTATCGCAGCCAGGTCCCATGCCCGTCGCTCACCATGCCCCAGTAAAGTGAAATCACAGACGCGGTGCAACATCAAGAAAGACAGCGGCCTCACCCGTGCCAACCAAACCGGCATTCGATATTGCTGTCTCTTTTATGCACGCGGTTGTTGTCCCTATGGCTGGGAGTGCAACTATCTGCACGTCCTTCCAGATCCCGAGAACGTCCTACCCGACAGTTCAAAGGACTGCTTTGCGAGGGACAAGTTTGCTGATTACCGAGACGACATGGGCGGTGTGGGCAGTTTTAATCGCCAAAATCGCACCCTGTACATCGGTCGCATCAAGGAGACCGGGCCTGGACCAGAGACGGAGGAGATCGTCCACCGTCATTTCAAGGAATGGGGCGAGGTCGAACGCAGTATGCCCGTCCCTGGATTGCTTGTGAATGGAATGCTCATCTCTCCTAGTTCGAGTGTTGCAGTACAGGAGCGTGGCCTTTGTGACCTATGTGTCGGAACTTGGCGCACAATTTGCCAAGGAAGCAATGGCCTGCCAATCACTCGACAATGATGAAATTCTCAATGTCCGATGGGCAACCGAGGACCCTAACCCCGTACAAAAGGTGGCCGAGAAACGTCGTCTAGAAGAGCAGGGACAAGAGGCCATCAGAGCCCGCATGGATCCCCGTATCGTCGAAGCCATGCGGGCAGTGCGGGCATTGGAAGACGGTGACGTACTGGATGACGAAGGACAAGTGCTAGACGACGGCGAATCGCACGAACTGAAACGGAGAAAGATAGAACTACCGCCACAAGCGTCCCTGAACGAGGAGCTGACCAAGCCACAAGGCCTACTCAGTGCCGACACTCTCGAGGGATTAAGATACTTTGCCGAAATACGGAATCGGAACGGATTAGGAAGTGTGGCGCAAAATGCAAACGCGGTGACGACGGGATTGGGTTTGGCAGAGTATGGAAGCGATGTGGAAGATTGAATGGGTATGTCTGTCTCGTTTACGTTGGCAATAAGGGTGTTGACTGTTGGCTCCGAGTCTCCCCATGGGCGGGAGATTCCACGGTCGGGTGGTGTGCCTTGGCAGAACATTGGCAGGCTTCGATGCTGCGCAGCCTCATGGCGTTTCCTAGGGTTACAGCCACAGGTCGTAGTAGTACACTATAGGACACGTTGCGAACAAATGACTGGCGAGCGCCCACTTCCATTGTTGTCGGATGAATGGCAGTGCCGGACCCACACAACACGTTGGGGGTGATTCAATTTTTTTATTTTTCGGTCGTGGTGGTCACATGACGAGGATGGGGATGGCTGTGAAACTTTTTTTTTTTCTACGGAAGATGAACACAGCCGACGACGAAGGCGATGGTTCGATTCAGAAACCTTGAACGAGCTCGCACACACGTCTTTTCCATTCGACTTCCATGCGCGCTTTCCTTTGCCATGTCATTGGCCTTGACGCTTTGCCACATTCAAATCCGGTACTTTGGGCGTCATTCCTCCCCTATAAATCACCGATCTTCCGTCAACCCCACCCCCCCTCATCTTCACCATGAGCAACTTTCCCTCCTCCTCTAATAATACCATCCCCTCCATTCACATCAACGGTACAGACGACGCGTCTGCTCTGTATGTCTGCCTCCCTCCACCCGTCCCTCCCAGCTTATCCCTCTTTAGCTTCAACGGCGACTTGCTCGACATGAACGTCTTTCTCGAAGATCCCGCCCTCTACTCCTGCTCTCAGAGCTTCCAGTCGGACTGTACGCCATTCGATATGCATTGTGGCGCCACACTCATACGCGTTACAGATGTCACACCGGACTCCGAGGTACTCGCCGAGCTGGAGGAGATCCCAGAGCTCTCCCATCTGCCCACCACTAGCCAACAGTTCCTCACCGACTTTGGCATCTCCCTCCCCTACTCGGCCATCCTCCAAGAGAACACTTGCAATGAACGCAGACTCGCACCGCTTGGCAGTCCCCTCCCCTCCCCCACTCCCTCCTTTGGGAGCTCGTTGTCCCCCGCATCGTGTTACGACCCTCTTGCTTTCTCCGACTCCGACTCCCTTATCTCCCCTTCAGCCGACACTGCCGATGCTCGATTCCCCTGGCCATCCCAAATGAGCTCCGAATCTCTCGTGTCTCAGACTGGTTACATCCCCGTCGACTCTTTCTCCCCCTCCAGTCCATCACAGTCCGGAGTCGGCCCTCATCGCATTCGTTCCCAGTCGTCACCTCCTCGCCCCGGACCCGTCGCGAGCAAGGCCATGCTCGAGGCGAATGGCCGTCGTCGTCGCCACCCTCCACAATTCGAATGTGTCGAGTGCAGGCAAACTTTTACTGCACTATTCTCGCTCAAACGTACGTGCTCACTCTTTTATTGCATCTCTCCAACTCAATCACCCCACTCGTTAGGTCACCAGCAGTCACACACCGGTGAACGCCCCTTTGAGTGCAGCATCCCGGGCTGCTCGCAACGCTTCTACAACAGCAGTGATTGCAAACGTCATGAAAAGAGCAAGAAGCGTCATAAGGACCTTTTGTGATCGGTTTCACGTCCGTGGCGTGTCGATCGATCACATACCATGAAATTCATGACCCAACTCCGAATCTTCACATTGCATCTTTTTCTCAGCTCCTCACTATTATACGCGGGACGAAACGATACCCCTTGACGATACCCCACTTAACTTGCAGAGTTATCTTTTTGGAATTTTTTGTTGTTTGTTTGATCATATTCTGTTTGTATCACTACACAGTAGATAGCGATGGCGATGAATGCATAACGACCTTGACATGAGAGTGGGAGTTTGACACGAGTCACGTCGAGTCGGATACGGATTCGCGACCGGCCACAAAGCCTAGCATCCGCATCATCCCCGGCTCTGTCATCAATCTTCATATATCCAACTCAGGTCCACTGTGGCCAAGAAGGGGTGAAGGATTTTTTATTTTTTCCGTATCCCATTTCCAAATCGGGACAGATAATTGATCGCCGGCCATGACACCGGTATTCCAAGTAGACACCGGAATTACGTCTTGCCTTGGATACACACGTTCGGCTGTCGTGTCAGCAAACGTATCGACGCGCGGACGTGTCCGATGATTCAAGGCGATTTACGGGTTTAGCGGAACGAGTACAAAACAAGGCGGTAACCAGGTATGATAAGATCACTAGACGCGTTCGCTTACCATCGAGGGGTGGGATACGGCGCGTTCCGTCGTCGCGGCTGCGCTTTACATACGCACACACGTTCCAAGGTCCCAGATATGATGGTTATTGTGATTCGGATGCGCATGCGGGATCTGAGCGCGCGTGCGCACGCTGCGCCGCCCCTATATTCAGATGGCAGAATGAAAGGGCGAACTGCGGCGAAGCTGCACCATGGATGGGAACACCTGGCACACACACACACATGGACACACGTACGTGATTCCATTCAATGAACTGCGAGCCTTTGGACCAGTCACACGCACGCCGAGTGATCCGGCGTTCAGAATCATAGGCGATCTCCATAGACGACACAAGGACACTTCTTGCACCGCGTTGCCGATCGGGAAGGTGCAGACCGAAGCGCAGGAGGAGCATGACACGACTGGACGAGGTGCTGAGCTATCGGGGCGCCGATGGGGCCGGTGGCGTAATAGAGTCATGTCGCGCATCCCTTGCGGCCGATCTCGAAGGCCCGGGGTCATTTCTTGGTCAGAGCCACGTAGCGTCGTTTGCAGTTTTTCAAGTTCGGTTCAACGTGAACAATTACACACACCTGAAACACAAGGCAAGGATCGTCGGTCGACTGTTTTAGCAGCTGTCACCCGCGTCGTGGATTTAGTCTGGTGTGAACCGTGGAGTATACCGACCCCATCGGGACAGCTAGCGTGTGTGCATCAAAAACGCAAGGCTTCGTTGATCCGTGTTTGGCGCCAGCGTCATCGATGCGTAGAACGGTCAGGTACCACATCCAACGTTCAGCCAACTTGGTTCTCGAACTGGCGGTGGACGAAACGCATCGGGTAAAGAAAACAATAAGCTTGTTGTACTTCTGACCCTGCCGTATCGTGTTCTCTTTTCTTGTCTTTCGCCATTTGCCCCAGACCCTGTTCACATCTGATATGATCAAACAGCGCTTTATCCTAGACGCTGAGATCGCTTCGGAGATCATTTCCATTTGGTGGGCGGATCCATCCCCCAACGTTGACGCTCAGATCGGTGGCATCTGGAGCTCCCCCTTGGCTGTTCTGACCACGATGCGCTCGCAGCATGATCTGGGCGTTCCACACACGACCGTGGAGGACAACTCTGGTGAGGGAGATCTTATCTCCAAGGCGTTGATTGCATGCGGTGCTCTCATATACGGACACAACTTCCGCCCAACTGAGTTGCTATGGATTGCGATAAGACACCGAAACCGGGGGTGCTCTCAATGACTTTACCTTTTGATTGGTCAAGCTGAGTAAAGACGTTTCCGTCACGATATCTTCTGGGCGTCATATTCTGATATATCCCTAGCATGGGAACCAGCACAGCGCTGGAACCCAATGGGAAGAAAAGGAGCGGTACTCATACGCGACATGAACTGAAGACGTGACCATGTCAGTGCACACCCTCCCCTTGGTGCATGTGTTCCACTAACGTGTTCATATGCACGGAGTTGGATTCGTTCCGATCTCCTTGCGAGATGAAGCCTATCCTTGACGTGAAGGTCCCGACAAGGAAAGACGAAAGACATTTCCAGTCACAGATGCAGATGCGTCGGCGTGCGTGTTGAATATTAACGTTTCCTTTGCCTTGCTGGCAGTCGCACCAAGAGTATGCACATGGATCAACACTTGGCTGACGTCTCGGACCTCTTGTACTTCTATTGCGTCCCGAGCAGAAGCATCAGCATTCGAGTGTCTTTGTAGCCATTGCACGAAACATTAAGAAACAACTACGAGTCTACCATTCACGCGGCAGCTAATCGAGGATCACACGCGTCGACTCTCATGAGTTCTGGTTCTGAAGTCTATCGGGGAGACGGTGGGGCCGGTGGTGTAATGGAATCAATTGATTCATGTCGCGCATCACTTGCGACCGATGTCAAGGCACGCCGTTTCTATTCTATCTCGTCGGAGGAATTTGTGTCGCGTTCGCAAGATAAGGACGGCATTGTACGCGAACAAACGCAAACCTGAAAAAGGCGAGGATCATGATCGTCGGTCGACTGTTTTATTCCGTGGTGCCTCACCTTGTCGTTACGATGAATTCAGTGTGCGGCATGTCCCTGATTGAATCGTGGATTATACCTGTATGTGGATCCATTCTAGGAATGCATTACACTTCAAGGCGTCGTTGACTCGTGTGAGGCTGGCACCAAACTACACATGAATACTTCAACTTGCCAACTGGAATGATTCATGTGTAAGTACTGCACTCAGTCAACATCCACTGAACCTGGTTTATCTTCATGACGCATGAAAACAAGTCAGGGTGAAACACATCAAGTAAAGAAAACAAGGAAGTCGGCTACACTGGCGCCTTGTACTTTCAACGACCCTGTCATGTCGTGTTGTTTGTTTTTTTTGTTCGTCGTTTGCCAATCGCCCTGGACATTTGTTCGCATGTCGTAATTCTCACAGAGGTGCTTGTTCTGTTTACCCCAAGGCGTCAACCCAGATACTGAGATCGACTTGGAGATTGGGCTGATGGATCCCAGCATTGATCCATTATCTCATGCGGCACTTGTATCACCTGGTTAGCATGACAAGAGGTCCTGACCACGATAAGCTCGTGATAGAGTCTATATTTGTCACTGACCGCGGATGTCAACTATGATGGGAAAAAAAGGGATCTTATCTCCAAGGCGTTGACTTTTTCCTACTCGTAGTGGCGTGCGGTGTATACTGACATAGCTTCCCGATTGGCAACATAGGTCTTGTTCGAAAAGGCGTACTCGATCTGGACAAGGTGGCCCGAGATGCCGTAGAGCACTGGGGACTAGAGTGGACGGACG
Organism: Aureoboletus auriporus; assembly: GCA_038089615.1. NCBI lineage: Eukaryota > Fungi > Basidiomycota > Agaricomycetes > Boletales > Boletaceae > Aureoboletus > Aureoboletus auriporus. Next base: position 50,413 of record JBBPLF010000112.1, read on the forward strand.
GGGTTCAATATTCCATGTTCGACTTCAAGTTGGATGTTCGAATTCATTTCTTGTCGGTTTCAACAAAGGGCCGGCCGCTCTCTTCGACCTCGTAGTAGGCCCCTCACATTGTGCTATGCCGACTCCCCTTCCGAAAGTCAACTCTCACTTGAAGAGTGCAACTTATTGCCGACGAGGATCCCAGTTACCTCTACAATACAATATTTGTCTCAAATGCAAAGTGGAATTGTGTTCAAGGATGAGCTGCGCTACGTTAAGATTCCCGGCTTCTTACTGCCCCATGCACCCAACTGAGATGTTCACTCTGAAGTCACCAAGTGCATACACTCGTGCAAGGACAGCAATGATCCCACTGATATCGGTGCATTCATTGATCGTACCATCATCATACCCTGTGAGTCCTCCATTCCGAGTAGCCACCTCCATTCACTTTTCTCCATGCTAACCTCCCCAGTTATGAAATACAAAGGTCGAATTCTAAAACCCAGCGAACACCCCTCCAGACCTTTGAGGTTGTGAATAAGGTTGACATTACTGAGCCCCCCAAGAATTGCCGGGACGATACATCTCACATCCGTGAATAAATATAACTGTATTCCTCGTCCCTCTTTCTTACTGACCGTTCTTTCCACAGGCTGTCATTCGAGACAATTGGAGATGCGTCGTAATAGGTATCATTGACCCTGGAGCCCCCGAAGGTATCATTGCCCAACTTGATCCAACGACCGACGTCGCAGTGAATACACACTCTGCCCATATTATTCCAGAGGCTACATTCTTTGGTGTAGTCCCTAAATTCGAAGCGAATTCTAAGGTGCGTGGCCACAGATGCTCACATCTAGATACCTAGCTCGACTATTCCGCTTCCATATTAGCTGTTCTCAAGCAGTTCCAGTACAGCAACAAGTTCAATGGGGAGAGTTCTTTCGCCGACCAATGTCATCACCATGGTACGTGATGTGTGCGCGATGCGTTTGATCACCTGAAACTATACTTTGAAGCCATAGCGAGTTATGGCATTACCGCGTATTTTTCTGAGCCACTCATCGAGTACCCTTTCGCTACAGTCTGACGCGGATCGTTATGAGGTCAAGTGGTCCGGTGTGAGACCGGCCGACTTGCACCAGTTCGCCACGTTCTCAACATCGGAACCGGAGAATCTTCCGGTTCCTACGCCCGAGCTGCTTGCCCCTGCTCGCTGCTTTCTGCAAGGTTGCTCATCTCTCTGGTGCCGCCAAGTACATCGATCGAATTTATTGTGATGAAGACGAAATAGGTGTTTTATCGGCTAATGCCACCTCAGGGGGCATGCTCAACTATCTATTGTGGTCTGTATTGAAACCAGAATGACGACCCACCAAAACCTCTGGTTTTCCGAACGCGTGACTCCATGACCTGGCGTCGAGTGGATCGTTTAATGGATCAGTGACATTTTCCAAAATAGGCTAGTGGATAACTAGCAGTTTTCCGTGGTTTCGCCGCTTGTCAGATTGTCTGAAGAATCATTCTCCAAATTGACTTCCATCGTGGATTTGTATGTATGCTCTTGCATAACTCCATTTGGACACTAAAGCACTAGAGTTGCGGCTAGGTCACATCAGTCGGGTTTTCGCCTGATGGAAAGCGCGTCATTTCCGGCTCTGAAAATACAACAGTGCGGATTTGGGATGCCGAGACGGGATCTGTCGTTGCTGGGCCCTTCATCGGACACACCGGTGATGTCACATCAGTCGGGTTTTCACCTGATGGAAAGCGCGTTGTCTCTGGCTCTCGAGAGGGCGGATTTGGGATGCCGAGACGGGATCTCTCACTGGTGGGCCCTTCAACGGACACACTGATGAGGTCACATCAGTTGGGTTTTCACCTGATGGGAAGCGCGTCGTATCCGGCTTTGGCGACGGAATAGTGCGGATTTGGGATGCCGAGACAGCATCCGTCGGTGTTCCGCCATTTGACACTCATGATCCCCAATCTCTGGCGTCTGTACTCCACGGCTTCGATTCTTGTCACGATGCATGGACATGGACACTCAACGACAATGGCTGGCTGCTAAGTCCGTCTGGGCGCTCGTCTTTTGGATACCACACTACTACCCGCGGTCTCTCCAAACTTGCTCATTGGTGTTCCAACGACACAACTCGATCTCGGTCGTTTTGTGCATGGGGAACGATGGGTAGAGTGTTTTGACATCACACACTTGTAGTCACTATGGTCTTGTAACAGTATACATTTTATATCAATCTCCGTGTCCCCCATGACAAGATCGGACTACCTGGAGCAGGGAGTAACACGACTGAATCAACACTGGTATGAAGTTATGTACTATGCAAAGATCGTTGGTCCCATTTCTTTCTGATGATTTGGAAGTAATTAAAGACGTACTCCTGATGGAACTTGATGCCAACCTCTGGCTTCAAGGGCATCCAACATGCGAGCCCCTGCAGAGTGAGGTATCGGTACGTTGTTCGCAAGTGCGATAGGGCCTTACATGCCGATGAACATGCCATAGCCTCTTGATCATGGACGCGGCAAACGTCAACTGAACACTTCTCCATCTTCGGACATGTGGGGTGAACTGTTGCAACTCGGCCACACCCGTCCGAGTCTTTGCCTGGTTTCTCGCCTTTTATGCGCACCGCTTCATTCCCTCGGACCTTCGTCATGTCGCCCTCTTCCCGAGACCGCCCTCTATATATCCGACATCCTCACCCGCTTCACCCAGTCTATCCTTGACACCCACATACACATATCCCCTTGTCCTATCTCACTTTCTCTGGCTCTTCCGCCCCTCAAAATATGGGCGAGGATCTTTGGTTATATGAACCCCACTGTTGTCCTCGTCCAGATCCTCATCCCCTGCGCAGCATCCTGGCACGAAGTCATCTACGGCCTTACTCCTGTCACCTACGACGTCGCCGGTTCACCTGGTAGTCTTCGCCCTCTTTGGCGGCGACGGCTACCAAACACCTTCCCCCCGTATTTGGTCCAGGATGGGCCACCCGGCACCATATTCGTCACCCACGTCGCCGTCCTCTACTGGAGCACCATGTACCTCACCCATGACTACCTCATTGAGGTCGTCAGTGGTACTTGTCTCGCCACCACCTTCTTTGGCCTCTTCATGCCCGACGAGCACCGTGCCCGTTCCCCCCAGCTGGACCAGGCCCAGGACATCTGTGAAGTTGCATGGAATCCCAACGACTAAGAAGTCTCCGGGAAGAGGTTATACACAACGAGGATAGTAGTCTCATTCGCGCTGACGAGCGCACCGACGGATGGAGTCTGATCGGCAACAAGGGTTTCGTCTTTACTCGATTCATGTTATCCATCTTTACCCGGTTCGCCTGTTTTGATTTACATACATCTTTGCATTAGACGCGTGATCATTTTAACCATTGAGCGAGTACCCTCAGCTGTTTGGCATCGTCGAATGGGGGAAATTGTCTGCCGATGGTGCGTCGGTGAGGTCAGGTGCTTGTGCGCGTCTTGGCGGTGGTCAGTACGTAGGCGGGGAGGAAATCTGGAAGGAGGGGACGAGGACGCAAAATATCGTGACAAGGCAATGGCATGGTCGTGTCGGTTGCGGGAACTTGAACGGGGCCGGTAGGAGAATCACGTCATGCACAGCACGGAGGCTAAGCCTTCAAGAAACGTTCAAACGCCGCTCTCTGCTGCAGCTCCCTGTCGTATCACACTCTACAGATTGGTACGCCTCTTCAAACTACATCTCTGCCTTGATTAATTATAACAGATTCAGAACCCACACACTTTATCTTCATCTATCTCTACGTTCTCGCCAGCCCACATGTCGCACGCTGATATTCACAAGCCAAAATTCGGCTCGAGGCTGTTGCAGCGTCTGAAACCACGCACTTCAAAAGTAGGAATCGTTACATCCAATTCGACATACAGGGATACAAACCAAAGTCGGTCGATAAATTTTTCGCCATTTCCCACTGGCATAGCTTATAATAAATCTTGTCAGCGCTTCTCAATAAAGTCCTCAATCCTGCCAAGATGGATCCGTCTGGACGCAAGTCATGTCTGAAGGGCACACGTCGAACATTCATAGATCCCATTCTTCATTGGGTCACAGACGCATCCTCCAACACCAACATTTATTGGCTTTGTGGTGACTCTGGCTTAGGCAAGAGTGCCATAGCCCACTCTGTTGCCGAGGAATCCTCTGTTTCCGGCCCAGACCCTCGAGGTCTGTGCGTTGCGTACATGTTCTTCGACAGAAACGACCCCATCTTGAGTCATCCGAGCCTCGTCATCCGCACCATCGCCTATAAACTCGCCATCAGCAACTCGGAGATCCGTGTTGTTATCTTGAAAGCTATCAGGAAGAACTCCACAATAACCGCGGAACCCCTCGACATTCAGTTTACAAAGCTTCTGCTTGAACCATTGACTGCATGCCAACGAAAGCTCCGCTCCCCTGTCCTCGTTATTCTTGATGCTCTCGACGAATGTGGAGACGAGAGCACACGCAGGGTGCTCATGAACCTTCTGGCGAAGCGGTTCACCTCCCTCCCTTCCCAACTCAGATTTCTCATTACCAGTCGTACTGAACCGGACATCGAAAAGTCATTCATGACATCTCCAAACATTCGTCACATCACTCGAGTCGAACTTCTACCATCTACAGAGGATGTGCTCAAATTCTTATACGATCGCATGCCTAGAATCCGCGAGAGCCGCCCCTCGACTCGGCTACGAGTTACCTGGCCCGGAAGTCCAACGATGCTTAAACTGTCACGTTATATGGAGGGGGTCTTCATTTTGGCGACGACGGTGGCATCGTTCGTTGAAAATGCATTTCATCCACAAACCAGCCTTGAGTATCTGCTCATGTCGGACAGTACCAGTAGCATTGAAAGGCTTGATAGCCTATTTGCTACGGTTCTGGAATCAGCTGGCAACTGGAAGGATCCCCGCTTTATCGAAGAGTTCCGCGTCATTGTCGGTGCTGTCCTTGTTGGACAGGCGCCAATGACCATCCCGGTCATTGATCAGCTTCTAGGATTGACGCGCTCGTCATCTACCATCCTTTCATCCCTTCGATTCCTTCTTCAATACAGTCAAGATAAACCCATCAGGACCCTTCACGCATCTGTTACTGACTATCTCACGAACCCGAAACGGTCTGGGAAGCAGCCATGGTTTATCGATATATCGGATCGGCACCAGTTTCTGGCGCGTTCCTGCCTGGGCATGATGACGGAGAAACTGCGATTCAACATATGCGATCTTGAGACGTCTCATTTGTTAAACGAGGATGTCCCTGGCCTACGTGAACGTGCTGAGAACTCGATTCCGGATCCTCTTATATACGCTTGTCAACATTTCGCAACTCATCTCCATCTCTCGAACACTGAACCGTCTGAGTTCGGTGGGCCTTCTGGTGTTGAGTGCTTCATGCGATTTCGATTGCTTTTTTGGTTGGAGGCACTGAGTCTGGTGGGCGAAGACCAGGTGGTTATACCAGTCATGGAAACACTTGAGGAATGGTATCGGGTGAGTGAATTTCTCCCGTCATATATTCTTCTCAATTGAGGTTGAAATAGAGTAGCAACAAGGAGTTGGCCGATCTCGCACACGAGGTCGTTAAGTTCATGACGATTTTTCGAGGAATCATTTCTCAGAGCACTCCACACTTGTATGTGTCTGCATTGCCAATGTGGCGACAAGGTTCGCATATTCAAGGCCTATACGGTGAAAAATTGCGGGAGATAGTTCGAATGAAGGGCAATGGTGTGGATATCATGCCATCTTTGCAGTGTGTTATGAGAGGGCACGCTAGTTTGGTCAATTCAGTCGGGTTCTCACCTGACGGAAAGCGCGTCGTCTCCGGGTCTTACGACAACACAGTGCGAATTTGGGACGCCGAGACAGGGTCTGTCGTAGCTGCGCCCTTCAACGGACACACTGGATCGGTCTTTTCAGTCGCGTTCTCACCTGACGGAAAGCGCGTCGTCTCCGGGTCTGACGACAACACAGTGCGAATTTGGGACGCCGAGACAGGGTCTGTCGTAGCTGGGCCCTTCAACGGAAACACTGGAGGGGTCAGGTCAGTTGGGTTCTCACCTGACGGAAAGCGCATCGTCTCTGGGTCTTCCGACAACACAGTGCAAATTTGGGACGGCGAGACAGGGTCTGTCGTAGCTGGGCGCTTCAACTTCAACGGACACACTGATTGGGTCAGATCAGTCGGGTTCTCACCTGACGGACAGCGCGTCGTCTCTGGGTCTTCCGACAACACTGTGCGAATTTGGGACGCTGAGACAGATGCAAAGCACGTGGTCTCCGGCCCAAGATCTGCCAGGCTCTTCAAATCATTCACTTCTTTGGTCAGATCAGTCGGCTTTTCACCTCATGGAAAGCACCCCGTTATCCACGACTCTCAAGATCTCGCGTCCTTACCACCCGTCTTCGATTACCACAACCCATCTACATGGAATCTTCATGATGATGGCTGGCTTCGAAGTACATCTGGTGCCCTCATCCTTTGGATTCCACACTACTACCCGAGGTCTGGTGTCTGCTTACCTCCGCTAACCACGATCATGGGTGTTGATATGATACAATTTGATATGAGTCGTCTTGTATGTGGGGAACGATGGACAGAGTGTTTTGATGGCATACTCAACTAGTTGCTTTTGATTTTATAGTACGTCGGCCACCTCGAGTTTTTTTAGGTTACGCGCGCTTTTTAGACCGTTGTTTGTTTTCTTCAACCATACTTTTGTTGTGTCATCGCCGGACGCAAAGCGTGTAGTCTCTGAATCTAAGGACAACGTAGTGTGGATTTGCTGCCAGGTAGCGAGATGCCAAGACGCCAAGACAGGGTCTGTCGTCGCTGGGCCCTTCCAAGGGCACACTGGCACCAATCCGATCACATCTGTCGGATTTTCACCCAACCCAATGGAAAACAAAAAAGTCCTCTCTGGGTCTCAAAACAATTATGGCGGCCGGCCACTGACTGATACAATGCGGGTTTCGAATGTCGAGGTGGTGTATATCGTAGCTGGGCCCTTCGAGGACACTTCAAGCAAGTCAGCATCGGTAGAATGTCTGAGATTGCAGCTGAGCCCTCCAAGCAACTCATCAATTGGGTCACATCAATCTGGATCTTCATTCAGTAGAAAGCATAGTCCCGCGACAAAAGGGGTGCAGATTGTGGATGTCATGCCAAAGTCTGCTAGGCTCCTCCGAGTCAAGGGACTTGCCTAGTCGGACGTTCATCTTGAAAAGCCCGTTGTTATCCACGACCCTCAAGATCTGGCGCCCTGATCCTTTCCAATCGGACACTACACTACCACCCCAGGTCCGATCTCCGCTTACCTCCCACAGTTCGCGATGATTCAAGCTGGCGTTCCAACGATATGATTATATTTGTTTTGCGCATGGGGAACGATGGACAGTGTCTCGATGACACATGCAACTGATTATTATGACATACATTTCGTGTGAATCTCGCTGGCAGTCCGGGGCAGATAATGATTCGGTCATATCAAAGAGTACTGTCAGACAATAAGAGTAGTTATCCTCAAACCTCGGCTTATCCTTATGAGATCTTGTCTGGGTCGCGTCCAAAGTCCATCAAACATTTGTTTGCCATTGCATTCCGAGAAAGTGATGTCCAGTGCGTTGACAAATGATGCACATGGGTTCAGACTCGGGTTCGGCATCAAAGAGAACGGGATTGTCCCTGATGGACAAAGAATCATGGTGATCATGATGTTTGGAGAACTCTTACGAGAGAAGTCGCATGTTTGGGTAACGATCTAAATGGGGAATGCGATCATCGCGCAGAGAAGAGATCTTAGCCACCTGAGGGGAGGGTGAGAAGGTGAGGCGAGAAAGAGATGAGGAGAGGGGCTGACCTGCAACTGCAAATGCCATTTTAATTCGTCGTAACGGAAGAAAAGAACCCCACAGCGGGAATGGACGTCTATGTCAAAGGAGAGAATAGTTTTGAAGTTGGAGCGGACGTATTTAATCCAACGAGATATTGGTATAGTGGCATAGCCAGTGCTTGTAAATGGGTACTGCAGAGATGTCCTTAAGCCACAGAAGTATCTCTTCAAGGCGTCGTCCCAAGTGAAAACGTCGAGAGAACATTACGCTGGAAAGACGTAGAGATCGACGAGGTGATATATCGTTCCGGAAATGGACGAGTTGACTTTTTAGAGGGTGTGACCCTGGGGGCCTGCCTGGGTGAATTTTGGCGGATTCCAGATTCCCGGACCGCTATTCTTGGGCTGCGCTTTCGAGTTGGGAGACATGGCTTCTCAAGGGATGCCCCGTCTGTGGAGGTAACCTCGTGCACACAATCCAGGCTGCTGAGCGGAAGAAAGCCAGGGTATTGTGTAAATGGGGATGTCACGGTCAACGTATTGTCACAACTTTTTTGCAGCCATGATTAGTCATGGTCATACATTATAAGGCGTCCTCTTCCCACATACCATTTTAAGGCATTATAATGCAGCACGTTCTTTATGATCATGGCATGACAACCAACTTCACGTCATTATCATGCGTCCGTAATCTTACCGCAGGCCCTGCCTACTGATAAGATGCGCACAGCATTTCCATGGCTTATAATGGATGGGCTACGTTTCAAGGCATTATCATGTGATCATATTCATCTCAAGTCATCTCAAGGCTGTAGCACTCCATTCTATTCACTCACTAGCTAGTTTTGCCCATCTGCCATTGTGGTGTGGTGAGTGGGCTGTGGCACCATCCTCATCCTCATCCTCGTCGTCCGGGGTGCGCTGTTGCACTATCCACACTGTTGCATGGTAGGTGGGGTGTGGCACGTCCTCACCATTCATCGCCATCGTCATCGTCGTGGGCGCGCTGTTGTGCTATCCACACCATCGTGGTGTGGTAGGTGAGGTGTGGCACATCCTCGCCATTCATCTCTGTCGTCGTTGTCGTGGGTGTGCTGTTGCACTATCCATGCAGTCGTCGCATGGTAGGTGAGGTGTGGCATGTCTTCACCATTTGTCATCGTCATTGTTGTGGTGGTGTTGGTGCTGGTGGGTGTGCCATTGTGCTATCCACACCCTCATGGTCGTCATCGTTGCATGGTAGGTGAGGTGTGGCATGTCCTCACCATTCGTTGTTGTTGTTGTTGTTGTTGTTGTGGGTGCACTGTTGCACTATCCACACCCTCGTCATCGTGGTGTGGTGGGTAGGCTGTGGTACCATTCTCATCGTCCTTGTCATTGTCATCCTAGGTGTGCTCTATCCACATCATCATCGCATGGTAGGTGAGGTGTGGCAAGTCCTCGCCATTCGTCATCGTCGTTGTGGTGGTGGGTGCGCTGTTGCGCTATCCACACCCTCATTGTTGTCGTGGTATGGTGGGTGGGCTGTGGCACCATCCTCGTCATCCTCGTCATCCTGGGTGCGCTGTTGCACTATCCACGCCGTCGTCACATGGTAGGTGAGGTGTGGCAAGTCCTCGCCATTCATTGTCATTGTTATGGTGGTGGTGGGTGTGCCATTGTGTTATCCATGCCCTCGTTGTCTTCATCGCATGGAAGGTGAGGTATGGCATGTCCTCGCCATTCGTCGCTGTCGTCGTCATCGTGGGCGTGCTGTTGTGCTATCCATGCCATCATCATGTGGTAGTTGAGGTGTGGCACATTCTCGCCATTCATCACCATCATCGTCATGATGGGCGCACTGTTGCGCTATTCACATGGTCCAGGTAGGTGAGGTGTGGCACATCCTCGCCATTTGTTGCCATCGTTGTCATCATGGGCACACTGTTGCGCTATCCATGCCATCGTCGCGTGGTAGGTGTGGTGTGGCACATCCTCGCCATTCGTCGCCATCGTTGTCATCGTGGGCATGCTTTTGTGCTATCCATCCCGTCATCACATGGTAGGTGTCAATGACGTGTGACAAGTTCTCACCATTCGTCGTCGTTGATGTGGTAGTGGGTGCGCTGTTGCGCGCTCCTCACCCTTGTTGTCATCATAGTGTGGTAGATGGGCTGTGGCACCATCCTCACCCTCCACATTGTCATCATAGGTGGGTTGCCATTGGGGACACAGTGGATTGCCCCATGAGACATTGTGCCCAATGGATGTCTGAGTTTGAAGTAATTTTAGCCGGGCCACATGGTTTTTTTGAATAAAAAAGGAAGGACTGAATTGAAAGGCGATGGTTGCATTGGTTGAGTCAGCTAATATTAACTCCGTCACCCTTAGACTGTTCATTGGCAACAAACTTAGTGAACGATGAACAGTAAACTATGTGATTCTGGTGTAGAAAAGGTCCAGGAGCAAAAACCTATTTCTTGGCTTTTGTGCGTGCATGGGTGGTACGTTTCTGAACAAGAGGCTCAAAACCAGCAGGGGAGACAGATGATACTGGTCCAGGAACATAGACAGGGACTGGTGCATGACGAACTGAGGAAACACGATGACTGGTCAATGTTGGTGCTGTCTGAGCATCATTGACAAGATTAAGCCTAGGGTCTGAAGTGTCACTAATGCTCATTTCTCCAACTTCGACCTATAGCCTTGACACAGATGACAGCCTGGCTCCAGGATGATTGTGAATGAATACCATGGAATTGGAAGTTGTCACCAGTGAAGCGTCCACATGGGATGGAGGGATGGGCTTAGAGGGATGGGCAGACAGAGGTGGAGATGGATGGAAAGCGGGTGGGGGAGATAGCAAATTGTGAATAGGAGTGTGAGGGTACAAATGATGAGCAGAGGAGTGAGTCGGCAAGCATCCTGGACCAGGTTGTGCAGAAGCAAAGTCATCCACATCAAGAGGACCCATCAGTATACTGATCGGCAGCGCTGGTGGTTCCACATTACCCAAATTGTCAAGGAAATCATCTTCCCAAGTACAAATGGGGACAGAAGGTGCTATCTGCCCTGTACTAGATGGATCCTTTTCCTTCCCGAAGACCTGTATATTGAAGAAGTCGATAGTCTTGATGGCCCAGTCGGAGCGCTTGAACAGATGTTGCAGGTAGAAGTCATAATCTGCTTCATAAGGAATCTTGGTCTTGCTACCCACAGATTGAAGTTCAGGATCTGGCGTGAGCAAATAACGAGCCTTTGGAATGTCAGTGAGTAGACTCATTCATAAAGTCACATATAATAAATTCACATACAAATATCGCAGCCGATGCTATGAGTCCTTCTGTCACGCTGTGAACGCCATGAATTTGGCCCCTTGCCTTTGGTCCTCCACAAGCCTTCTCCTTTGTGAGAGAATTCTTTCCAAAGATAAGCAAATGAAGAATCTGACAAAATTGTTCCAATTCAAAGATCAATGCACCATTGAAGAGTATTAATAGATTAACTTACATTGACAAGGACAGGACTCCTGAGATATCTGTCGCCCATCATCTGATTTAGATTCGCAAATAGAATGGAAGCAACACATTGGTACATGCCATCTTTCTTTGACAGTCGCTGCATATCTGGATCATCTCGCTTGTGGGAAGCCGAGGTAAAAAGAGTTGCATTGGGAACCTTGAGCGGAGCAAAGACAAGAGCCGATGCTTCCTTGACGGCACGGAGCATATTGGATCTTTCCTGATTCAGGACACTGGTGAACTGATCCAACATGGTTGGCATAGAAAGAACGAATAAAAGACTTCAACTACCCACCACAGACCCAAAAAAATTATATTTTACCATCTCTTTGTGCAAAGACTCGGGCATTATCCTGAAGAGTTCGGTAAGAACAGCATCACATTTAGCCTTGGGCGAGTCCCAGCGGTCTGCACTGAAGAGGTCAACGTCAGGATTCAGACTTCTCTTGATCGGGAAAAGACCACTGATGACCCAGAGACGGTGCAACATAGTGAATTTCTTTGCTACACATCTGATATTCTCATTCAGTGGTTCCGTCTTATTCATGACACCGTTGCGCTTCCTTTGAGGTAAGGCAGCATTGAGGGTCTGGAGAGCCTTCATGGAGATCCTCAGCTTAGCACGTGTTTCTGTCAAAGACTTCTGACACAGTGCAAGCACCTGCCAGGTTAATGAGTGAATATATGTCAGAACTGAACAATAGTTGGATAATTACTTTGCGTAGCTCAGGTATCACCGCATCAGGTGGTGGCACCCATAAAGCACTCATAATTTGCTCGGCATCACTGCATTCTGAATCAGAATCCTCATTGGAATCCTCAATCTCTGGAACAGAGTCCTTGTTGAAGCTGAGTACATCGATAGCACCATCATCTTGATGCTGGGTATGACGCATAATGATGCTAGTAACTAGGATGGCAAGACTGGGAAGCATTTCTGAACAAAGTCTGAGCAATAGAGCGAGTGGGGAAAGCCAAAGCGGTCAGATGTGGGTCCAGATGAACCGGTAAAGAATGCAAAGCTCACTGTCAAGTGGGTCTTTATATATCTTCCATTGTGGTGATGCTAGGGTCTGTCCCAGGCTGTTTGAGTTCAATCTGAGTCGTAACTGGACTGATCGCTAGCAATCAAAACATACCCGAGCAAACAGGATGGACATAGACCTCATGTCATTTTTGTCACAACACTTTTTAGGCTTAATTCTGACACTCACTGTCAGTCTTAAGATGTGCTCCAATCAAGCACTGACGGCAATTTTCTCGTTCTAGTAAGCATGTGGTCAGGTTCAGAGTGATCCGGTACTCACCTATTACAATATTGAAGGCTTGAGTTGAGTAATCCAGGATTTGTAAAAAGTTAAATTGCTTAGGATGAGCATGTATTCGGTCGCAATCATTCGGGATGGAGTTGGAGTTAGAAATTTAAAGCCGTCAGACTATAATATATTAGGACCAGATAATATGTATTTAATTATATAATAATTAAGATAATGACTAATCATGCCACCAATGCAAAGTTGACGTCATTGTCATTGGTACTGGCTTGGAAATTAGTAGAATTTTAGACTCTATACAACATTGCCTACCTCTAGGAGCTTATACGGAACAGTCCTTCAACATATCCTGGAGCAAGATGCGTTGTTTGGGACACAAGTGAACACTACAACATAGACTTGCGATACAATAAATGATCAGACACTTTCTGATTTCCTTCAGTCATGGTATAGGTGGATTTAAGATACCAATGCTTTGCTTACATTCTGCACTATGCATGTATGTGCGGCATATTCTAGAACAGTACCATCTTAATCGGAATGCATTTGAGTAGGTATTTCAAGGAGAAATCGAAACGAAAACATGATATTCACTTATTGATATGATCTGAATCCTGATCCTACATCCACATTGAGGAGAATTCCACACTATTCATGGAGTTGTTCAGCCTCTCTACATCAAGTAACTCCCCCCTTCCCCCTTCCGACTTCTCTTGTTGTCAAGATTAAGCCACCTTATCACCCCAGCCAGTTCAAGTCATCGAACAGTTGATTGCTCTGCGCTAATAGTCTGAATCTGGTTCGTCTTGCTATGCATTCATGTATCAATCCAGACCCAATATGTATAGAGTATGACTTACATCAGACTAAGTCTAGGCTCATGTCATGGGCCAGAGATTGTAGCATCCTTGAGGCGGAGGAATGTGTCGTCATCAAGGTAAGTGAAGGTAATGAACTCCTCTGTGTTTTCAGGGTCGGGAGCCAGAATGGCACCACAAACGATTGATGCTACAGGGACGAAAATGGAAGAGGACTGAGCGACAGCCTTGACACAGATGAGGTTGAGATCACAATCCAATCGGCGGGAAGCTCCAGTCCTCCTCGTGAATGGCTGCACAAGTGCAAATTCAAATGTTCCATTTAGCTCAGGAATGTGACAAGTGAAGATGAGGATGAAACGAACGAACGCGACTGCCGTCTGAGTGAATTGAACAAGTGCACAGTCGTAACGTGGTTTTGAGAAGAATGATGGGTTGCATCGAAGGTGGTTGGTGGTCTCTTGCCAGTCAACAATTGATCCATAGTTTATCTTGAGATATCTATGTTCAGTTATCTGTCCGAATACAACCTTGATTAGTTTTCCTTCAATAAATGCAAAGTGACGACTCACCTCAAAATTGGGTGGTATTTTGATGTAGCTGACATTCTCGTACCCCCAACCATGAACCGATGCATTGATGAACTCAGTAAACTTTTTGTGGATCCCACTAAAAGCACCCTCTCTTGGGTTGCCTGTCTTGAGCATTTGCATGAGTAAAGGTTTGCATTTTGAACCAAGGGTAAATGGTGGGTCAGCGATGTCAGCATCCGAATCTTTGTTGGTACCAAGCACATCAGCTGAAGAAGATTTGGTGTCTTTCTTTTCAGTGTCGAGATCATTTTGATGGTCGATAGACTGCTTGATGAGCTTTAAAGCGAGTGTGTGGTGATCAACACGAAGAATCTGGATCATTGGTGTCAATCAACAAAATCAAAATGTGTTCAACTGAAATATACCTGGTTGGCGACATCTCTGTGATTAGTACGA